>JAJMJI010000013.1:0-284427 GCA_030563505.1 Candidozyma konsanensis | reverse complement strand
GATTCGCTGTCAGAGACATGAGACAGACTGTTGCTGTCGGTGTCATCAAGGCTGTTGAGAAGTCCGACAAGGCTGGTAAGGTCACCAAGGCCGCCCAGAAGGCTGCTAAGAAGTAAGCGTCTTACGGTCTACTTGATTACTTACATACTTTATAATAGGAGCTAAAACAGTGAGTTGTAGAGCGAGCCTTATAGAATGTTGCAGGTGGATTAAGCGTCTGGAGTAACTTTTGCAGCACATGTTGAGGACATCCAGTAAACGCAATCCGTGTCTGCTCAACAAGCTGGTAGCATTTTCATATGCCAGACGTGGTACGGTACATTTACGATCCCATTGTAACCATTTTTGTTGTACCGGCAATGTCCATGAACTTCCCGTAGAGTCAGTATAAAAAAATTGAATTCACGGGTCAATAGATAGAGTTCTTGTGAGTTGATCTACGAGATTATACTTATGGCGATGAGGTTGTTGCGGCCCTTCTTCACCGTGAAAACTCCAGCACTTATGAGACTGCGACTTTCAAAAAACTCAAGAATCAATTAATTAACAATCTTCTTAACTTAAAAGAGCCCAATCCGATTTCGGAGAACGGCTGTAGCATCTCTCGCAGCCAAATCAGGCTTATTTCGTGATCGCCAAAAAGCGAACGGCTGAACGAAAACATAAACATTTAAGCAACGGAGAGATACTCTCCTCATAAGTCACCGAACTCTCCCATAATTTTCAAATTACCACGTTCCGATTCCTTGGTGCCGCTTCACGTCAATCTGTCATCTGCAGTACGTCAACAGAGTCAGCACCAGGCTAAATCCACCCACATCTCTCCAAAACAGCTCGAAATTGGGAAATCCATAAAAAAGCAAGCCAACGCTGGATATACAAAATTTGACCTGATTCTACCTTCTCCTCGCCAAAGCCACCACTAGCCTTATCACACAGCCGCGGCTGTCACCTGCACCAAAAGCTTCTCTGCTTCGAAAACTACTCCAACTACTCCTCTTCACCATGACCACTGTCGACAGAGGAGCTCCTCTCTTTGACCACCAGCGTGACTACAACCATGCCACAGACAACACATACAAGAATTTGCGGGACAAAGCCGAGCAAATGTACGAGAAACGGAAGAAGCTTCTGAACCAGCTGCAACAGGCCTACAAGAGTGGAGACAAGCAGAAAGCACACGAGCTCAGTGAAGAGCTGAAGAAAATTTTGCAGCAGGCGGAGAACTACAATAGGCAGGCGGCAGAGTACGTTTTTCGGGAAAACAATGCCGACTCAGCAGCGGACGAAATCGATCTCCATGGGCTCTACGTGAAAGAGGCCGAGTGGATCATGCAAAAGCGCCTTTCCGAATGTATTCGGACCAACCAGTCTCACTTGCGTGTTATTGTGGGAAAGGGGCTCCATTCGGCGAACGGCATTGCCAAGTTGAAACCTGCAATTGAGCAGTTGTGCAGTGAAAGTGGATTGAAGCACCACATCGACCCCAAAAACACCGGTGTGATGGTGATCGACTTGACCAACACCCTGGGCCAGCCTCCATCTCACTGGGACCAACAACCGCTCTCGCTGGGCCAGTACTACCAGCAACAACAGCCTCAGTACCAACAACAGCATGGTCTGGGCCAGAACCAGTTTCAAAACATCAAGACGGGCAACTCTCTTTTGGATGGTTTGTTGCGTTTGTTCTGCCAGTGCATCAACAAGTGATGCGGTGGGCGTTTTATTTGTATTATTCTGTATTGTACTATTACCAGTAGCGAGTCATTGTAGGGTGAGTGGGCAAGACGATGTAATTGGGTAGATGGTTTCGGTGTACTAGAGTAGATATTTGAAATCATAGAGTCGTATTTTGGAACGCTCTTGAGGCTACTCACAGAGGACAGTAGAGGAGTCATTAGGGGTTGATTCACCAAAGTAATTAAAAAACTATCCATTTAAAGGGTACATACACAGACGCTAACAGAGTAGCACATGGTGGCAGCCAGTTCTGTTCGTCTCCAACAAATCATGATGGAATTGCTGCTAAAAGCCTACCAGTGTAATAGAGACCGCCAGATCTGGTCATAGTGGACTGAACAAGCTGCTTATGAATGGCCGTTTCATAAAACCCACGCGGCGGTCAATCTCATACAGCTCCTCATCGTCACATAATCACCCCCATGTGCCACACCAGCCAACTCCCAGATCCTACAATTGTTCTCGTAAAAGTTTATTCACATACGTCCCGGCAGTACTCCTGGTCCTGGCCAGGACAATGTAAACACTAAGGCTGGATGGTAGTGGGCAGGAGGAAACGAATGATTAACGCCCAAAGAGCTAGAAAGACCTAGCAACGTGGGGAGGCGGCCAAAGGACAATAGCATCGTTCAAAAGACAACACAAGAGCCGCCTGAAACTGCCGCCACTTTAAACTTAGCAGGCGCACCCCCTGGACTCGTTCTCCAGATGAATGTTGATCGCATCGTTGTAATCATCGTTGATGTCGTTTCTGGCACCCTCGTTCAACTCCTCCTGCTGCAAAGCCATCTTGGCCACCACCTCAAACGCCAGCTCCACATTGATGGAGTCCTTGGCTGAGGTCTCAAAAACAGGGTAGTTCATTCCGCCCAACTGGTTGTTGGTGATGTTCATCAACTTCTTCTGCAACGAAGGGATCCGGCGGCTCTCGTCAACGTCGATTTTGTTGCCTATTATAATGAACGGGAAGTCCTGCGGGTTCAGCACGTTCAGCTGGACCAAAAACTCGTCCTTCCACGAGGCCAAGTTGTTAAGAGACTTCTCATTGGTGACATCGTAGCAGAGTACACAGCAGTCTGCGCCTCTGTAGAAAGCTACGCCCAAACTCTGGAAACGCTCTTGCCCGGCTGTGTCCCAGATTTGCAAAGAAACGGTCTTGCCGTCGATGGTCAAGTCCTTATTAAGGAAGTCAGCACCAATCGTTGCTTTGTACTGCTGACTAAACTTGGAATTCACAAATTGGTGCATCAAAGACGTTTTGCCCACTCCCAGGTCTCCGAGGATAATCACTTTAAGGAGGGTCTTTTTCCGTGTCAGCATGTTTGGATGAGTGTGGTGGTGGTTGATATAGTTATATATGAGTGCGCTTTAGGCTATGAGCAAGCACCAGGGTGAGGATGCACGGTTGCATTTGGAACACGGTGGGAAGAAAAAGATGGGGAGAAAAATTGTGATTGGGCTTGTCTTTATATTTTAGGGCGGAATAAAACGATTGTCAGAAATTTCATTTTGGTACTGGGCGATCGGGTTGTTCTGTTGTGACCGGTATTGATAAGGACCTGCCTGTAGTTGTATGGAGTGCTGTCTTTGTGGATTGGCTGTGGTGAAATTTGGGATTTGAATTCAGACGATTAGAGATTCTTTTCTGGGGAGCGTTGACTTGCGGTAGCTTTTTTTGTTTTTTTTTGGGTTGCATTCTCTGCTCAGAGCATTGTCAGTGCACGTTACAGAGGCTTGGTTGGAACTAAAGAAAACTCCATTTGACCCACGGACACTAAAATTGAAGGATTCAACAAAAGCTGGAATTAGGATAGGTAAATTCGGGGGCAGCTAATCGCTAAGGCTTCTCCTGGGGTCTAAATTCAAAGGTGAGGTGGTCTGGAAAGCAATCGGTAGTTTCAGCGAGATACCGATAAAAGCAATCGAGGAGTCCGTAAAACTTATTGGACTTTTTCTAGAAGATTGTCTAACGATAGGCGAGATTATGCCCATAGAGCAATGAGAAGCGGTATAGAGATGGATAACACTTTTTCGAGGTGCAATCAGTGAGTACAAAGTATGGAATAGACAGCCGACTTCAAAAGGGATGGATGTATATTCTTGCCGACAGACTCTTTGTTTCTTGAATTGCACTGTAACTCAACCTACAGCCACATGTACCGGTCGCAAGTCACCATTGGTGATAAACTCCGCCAGAAGTGAGAAGTGTGGCATTCCCTTTGATAATGCTTTTACGTTTAAAGCTGCATCAATACGACTCAAACCATACAGCTTCAGAGTATTTCTTTCCTGGTTCTGACATCCCGCTTGTTTTTTCAACAGAAAGAGCCAACGTGGGTCGCTTGTTCAGGCATAGGTTCTGGCTGTGGTTGACCAGAGGTTTCAAAAGACTTTTTTTATGAACATTGTTCGTGGATTGTCTATCTGTCCTACAGACATCGTTGTTAAATTAGCTTATAATCAGCATCTAGTCCACCAGAGAGGCATGAGGCGTGCTGGACTATTGTGATAGATTGAAGCGTTCATAGTGCTGTTGAGATGCAATCAGCAAAGAGGGACAGTGGTTCGGCTTTGTGGGGCTTTGCCAAGGCATTTGACCCGTGTCGTGGTGACTTTTGAGGTAAGACTACTGTGAAGCTGGCTGGCTTTCTATTGGTAGAAGCTTTCGGTGACTCACGAACTTTTGCTGAGTATAAAGTGGGAAGTTGAACACATGATAGGTAAAACCGCCAGAGGGGAAAAGTTGGACCTCGGAAGTTTACCCAGTCTGGAAAGGACTAGTTCTTGCCTGGAATTAACTTGGATGCTACCGTTGTGAGAAAACCCACTAGCGCAGACTACTGATTCTAGTCTATACAGAAGTTGTATACAATGTTGCTGTTGAATAGGCTTTGTTGTTCGATGCTTGGTGGTATCTCTCTGACGTGTCTTGACTTGCAAGGAATTGTCTCTGAGCCGTGTAGACCGGGAAAAGTGTTCAGTTGGAGCTAGCAGCTGGACAACGTCATCGCTAAGCCGTTCACATGTTACCTTCCTGGTAATCTAGCTCCCCGCACACATCCCCTATTTAAGGAGCAACTACTGTCTTTATGACAGTTACGGTTAGAACCACTTCTTCTTTTACAATACACACTTGGGTATGGTTCAAAGCGCCTTTAGCATTTGAAAGCTCGAAGACAGACTGCTGTATGTGTCTTAACGACTTTTTGGTAACAATCTCTTTCTCAAAACACAAGCTTGATTTAGAAGAGCTCAGCTTCTTCTAAGAGATTGGTTGGAGACGAGCTTCTTTTTCATATTCTAGGAGCTTGGAATAACATGAAGTCTTTTAAAGCGGTTTTGAAAGGGAATTACATGCGTGAGCAGCACTGAAAGCAATTCCTCAATGAGGGAGCTTCAAGTGGAGCATAAGGTATGCTAGTAATACTTTGCTCATAGAGAAAGACCCACAGTCATGAAGGTAAATTACAGGTCTATCTTATCTTTGCTCGGTGGTTCACGCTTTTGTGAATCCATTAAGACAATCTTTGTCATTTGATCTATCAATTGCAAGTATGTCAACTTTTTTGTATGTTTAGTTTAAGTAGGCCCAGCTGGACTCCACATAGGTACTGATAAGACGCAGTGTCTGGTGACATATGCATGGGAAATGCGAGATCATGCACTGCCAAATCTGTCTTTATGCCGATTTTGATACTTTGAAAAAAATCGAATGAACAGACTATCTCACCAATCGGAGAACGCCCTCCGATGTTCGGAAAAGCCAAACTTGAATGCTTACCTTGTTTCATAGCAGATCGCACGTAACCCGGGGTAGAAAAAGAGGCTTGTTGATCTCTGATATCATTTAGTGAAGACCTGGGAATCTTGAGGCCCTGTAGAGCTCAGTACGAAGATTTTCTCCCTACCAACCCGCCAGAATATACAGCAAGTCCGACGGTACTGTCTAGTAATAAAAGCTCACGATCTCACCCTGATGCAATTTAGTACGTGGGACTGATATCGAAAGAGCACATCGCTGCAGATCCATGCATCATGTCTACGCAACACGGGAAAGTCCATCGGATAAACTCAGGCCCGAAATTTTCTATCTTTAAATGAACAGAAAAAAGAAGCACTTTCCTATTCCAATTGACCTGGTTAGACCTGTACTACGGCCCTCGGAATTCTCGGCACAGCCACCCCTACAACGCCAAAGTGACTGAAGGTCGGAGGCTCTAATCAACAATTGACTAAATACCATGCCACTTCACAAATTGGCTCAACCACTAGATTTTAGCGTAAATTCGGTCATTCTCCCCTGGTGGCGTCGGCAGCATTCCATCGAAGTCTAAATGCACGATCACGTGGAAGCAACCATGCCGCCACTGTTCCACAGAAATAGATGAAGGTCATCGTAAGGCTACATCGACTCTTTTTCTAAGAAAAGCAAAAATCATGTCAAACATCACAACTTCAAGACAATTGACCAGGGCGACTCGCTACAGGCTCAATAACGGCCAGCATATTCCAGTGGCAGCCTACGGAGTCTATGAAATCCCTCCTGGCGAAACCCACGATTTGGTCTACGAAGCCTTGGTTCAGGGTTACCGTCACATCGATTCTGCAGTTATTTACGGTAACGAGAGAGAGGCTGCCCAGGCAATTGCCAAATTCGTTAAAGATAGCGACGGTAAAGTGCAAAGAGAAGACATTTGGTTCACCACCAAGATCTGGAACGCAGACCATGGTTATGAAGCAACCAAGGCAGCCGTGGAGGCAATTGCAGGCAGAGTCAAGGAGTACCTTGGATACGTGGACATGGTTTTGATCCACTCGCCCAAAACCAATAAGGAGAAGAGACTTGGCACATGGAAGGCTCTCCAGGAATTCCAGCACGATCCCACCAACAAGGTCCTCCGGATTAACACAATTGGTGTTTCTAACTACGGAATTCGCCACCTTGAAGAGCTTTTGAACTGGGATGGCTTGGTGGTGCACCCAGCTGTGGACCAATTGGAGTTGCACCCTTGGTTGCCTCAAATTGAATTGAGAGAATACTTGGCTTCTCATAACATCTTGGTCGAGGCCTACTCGCCACTCACCCAAGGGTACAAGTTGCTGGACCCTGAGCTTCTAGAGTTGGAGCACCGGTACAGAGTTCCCAAGGCCGAGATCTTGTTGAAATGGTCTTTCCTTCAAGGATTCATTGTTTTGGCAAAAACAGCCAAGAAGGAGCGGATTAAAGAGAACTTGGCGGTTTTGCCTGCCGTCAGGCCACCCGTGGATGCCTTGGACGACACTTCTCACAGCGGAAAGATCGACTTGGACATCAATATCTTGGAGGCTTTGAACAAGCCCGAGTCCCACGAGGTTTTGACCTGGCACAACATTGACCCTACGCAGTATGAGGGTTAAAAAAGTTTGATCAACAATAGACAATAATTTATCGAAGGGTTGTAGGGAGGTATTAGCGGCCATTGAATGTGTGGGGCGGAGGTAGATTTGGCGCTGAATGATTCAAAAAAAAAAAAAAAAAACGCTTTTTAAAGAAGTAGTAAAATGGTCTTCCATATTGCCGAGTGCTAGTCATTCTCCTTTTGGGCTCTTTGGGTTCTCCCACACGAAAATTAAATACCATAGATTTTACTCAGTGTTAGCAGATGGAAAGCGTGAAAAGTAGAACCTAAGAAACATATTTTAAAGTCCCTTACAAACCTTCCAATGCAACTTCTGGCGTCTCGACTACCCTTAATAGGTACATTCTCAGAAACGCCTTCATGTGGCATCTCTAGCAAAACCAAAAATAAAAAAAAGTTATTCGAGCACCCTCAAAAACTCACCTCTCAATGCACCCATTTGCTTCAAATTCAAGCAAAACTTACTTTCACCCACATTCAATCGTCCACTTGGAGTGCACCTGGTGCACCAAAAACCAATCGAGAAATTATCAACACCTCCAACACCATGTCCAAACCACAAAAGCCCGTCAGGCAGGACTACATCGCCAAGGCGCGGTACATAAACAACTTGCCGCCACCACCACTCAACCCAAAGTTTCTCAAATACAATTTGACCGAACATGTGCTGCCAGAGAAAGAATCCGAGCAACTTTTGAGTTCGCTCTTCAGAAAAGAAAACTTCTCCCAGTTCATTGGCCAGATCGATGAGGAGTACGGGATGCCGCTCAACCTCTTGAATAACGAAGGCTTTCTCAGCGGAGATAACACAGGCGCCATTTCAGGCTCAACCCTGAACATACCTTTACATCCTAAAGACCGTATACTTTTGAGAGATGCCGGTATCGGCAGAGTCAACAAGCTGGAGCCCGGCGTTTCTTTCTTGAGAAGAACTGAGTATATCGCGGAAAACAAGGCCGCTGCCAAAGCAGAGGATGCCTCAGTGCCTAAAAAAGAGCACAAGGAGCTTGTGGATCCCGACTCTCAGCTTGCAGCCGTGGAAGAGAGCTTTGATCACGCTCAGGACACGTTGCAGGACTTGTCCAAGATCAAACACCCAAGACGGAAAAATTTGCGTGCTGTGGCTGCCTGGCCGCTTCTTCCTGACACTTCTATGATGGACACCAAGTACTTATCTGTGAAGTTCACCGGTTCTGCTTCTGTTTTCAGAGAGTTGCAAAGCGCCAAGCGCGTACAGAAAGAGACCTACGACGAGCAACTACAGCAGGATGCCTTGACCACGGCGATCTATAAACCAATCACTTCTGAAGATGGCGAGTGGGTCAGTTTCTACCAGGCCAAAGACAAAGCTGAATTGGGCGAGCTCAAGGAAAAGTTGCAGTCTACCGAAAGAGAACAGCCGCTGAATCTTCTAGACGAGGAGGAGCAGGACGTCGAAACATTTACCTATGCCCACCACAAAAATTACGACATGGTTTATCACCGATTCAACAAGCCCGACGAAGAACTTGCTTTGCGGTTTGTCCCGGAATCTGCAGGGTCCAAGAAGCGCCGGGCAGCTTACTACTATCCTATTTCGGGCCGTGTGGAGCTTAAAAAGCACCGTGCTTCAGCGAACACAGAAATTAACCGTTTCTTGCGGGACAGCACTTTTGACATTATCAACTTGAAGATCAGAGAGCCCAACACCAGCGAGTTGAAGCGCATGGATAACGTCCGTTCAGAGTACGATCCTATGGAGTACGAGGGTGAAGATGAGGACGAAGAGGACGAGGACGCTGAGAATGTGAACGAGAGTGTCGAAAGAAGTCAGGAACCAGAGAAGAGTCAGAGCCCTGAGAACGGCTTGAAGGAGGAGTCAGGTAAGGAGAGCGAGTAGCATCATGTATTATACAATCAAAAAATTATCAGGAAATGCCAAAGATGAGTTGGCTCTGGGAGCTGCTCTATCATAAAGTAAAGAACCATCATTATTTGACAAAAATGGCCAAGGGGGTCAGAGTCTAATAGAGGCCAACATTTACTCAGATTAGCAAACCTAAACAGATCTGTTATCCAAGACATAGTCTACCCTCAATTTACAAACCCATGTGCCTTTTCAAGACGAGTGCCACTTCCCTCCATTCACACAATTGTTCATTCAACATACAAACGCAAATGAGTGTCTATACAACACACATCCGATGCCACAATATCAAAAATATCCACTGTCTACCACACTGTCATCCAGCAACAGGCTAGACCATAACACACAGAAGCTTGCCTTTCTTGGGAGGATCTCGACTGTCCTTACCATCCTTGACCTTCTTCTCCTTCTCCACTTTGTCAGTCTTCTCCTTGGAGAGCGGTGGATGCCGCCTCTCGTACTTATTCTGCATCTGCTGAGCCATTGCCGCATCTTCTTCCTCTTGAAGCTGTCTCACAAGCTCTAGGTCCTCATGAGGCAAGAAGGTCGCCTCGGCAGAATTCTCCAGAATTGGCACGAAGTCTCCTGTCAAAAACAAATCGTCTCCACCCGATACCAGAATCAACAGCTGCCATACACACTTGTCCAGGAGAGACAGGTCGGTGACAAGCAGGTAGAAGTCGTGGTCTCTGGCTTTGTAGAGCGTAACAAAGTGGTTGTTTCGGAAAAACACCGCCAACGAGTCCGAGGCGATATTCTTGTCAAGCTGCTTAAGGCCATGAGCGGTCAATTGCGTTCCGTGACTGTCAAGCCATTGCTTGATTTCGGCCTTCGCCTCAGGGTCTTCTTTCAGGCTGAGCAAGAAGTCCTGAATTTCATCAAACGTCTGAAGACGCTTGAAGTACTTCTCTTGGGGATCTATAGCTTTATTCCAAAGCCAACCATGAACGAAACGAAGGCCAAACGCCTCAAAAATGTCCACACTCAACTCCGGCGGAAACCCACCCTGATAGATGTTGGGATTGACGCTCAATCCCGTATGAAGAAGAGGAAGATTCTCTAGAAGCCGGTTCACCACCGCCAGATCGTGGTGTAAATCGAGCAAAACATCGCCCAAACATGCCAAAACCTCATCCAAAGGCACCCTTTGGTCCAAGTGGCGATGCAAAAGCGCCCGGACTTTGCCCACACCTTCACTGTTATTGACAGCGCCTGCCACCGATTTGCTTTTGGGGTTCAATTCGGCTTCACGCTGGTGAATGTCGTGTTGCATCAAAAAGGTGTTCACAAGCGCTATTAATGGACATGGGCCGTTCTTCTCTTGAAGGAGAATGGGCGTTTCATGCTGGTACTGAGACCAGGCAATACGCTTGACTGGGAAACTGATTTTCAGAGACATGCCGGTAGACCGTAAAAACTGAATCAGAATCCAGTGTCTTGGGGATTTTTATCAACAAAGAAGTCTAAGCTTCAATGGGTCAATCCACACTTCGTCAAGGCAGTACCACAGGAAGTCAGATCAGTTGAGCAAATCCGACTCACGATAAATCTAGATAAATTTATCAAAACCCTTCTACTGAAGTGTAAAGCGTCTGATAGCAAAATACCAGTTTCAAAGACTCCAGCGAAACTTAAGCGTTACTTTTTGAACTTTCGGTATCACCTGCTGAACGTGAATCTGCGCCGCTTTTATCTGCAGCTTTTATTCTCTTCAATTGAGTCACAAAATCAACTCTGGTATCGATTAGAAGAATAAGAAGGGGTTCTTATCTACTCCTGTACGTCATGCCATCATCGATGGAATTACTACATAGCCGACCCACAGCGTACAGGACCGGCAAATCGAAGAACCGCAAAGTCAACCTGGATATTCAAATATTAATGTTTCAGCCGAGGAACCATCTCACCACGGAAATAAATGCCACCAACGCCGCAACAAGCAGCAAATCGCACATGGCGGTTTCCGAACTCACCTGTTTGGCAATCTTCATATCGAAGTCCCCGCGTCTCATAATGTTCTCTGCAATGGGCTTAAGTGTTTTGGAAGCTCCGGCTGGCACTGCCTTGGGGCTAGGATACATGTCCTCACAGAACTGTTCGATTTCGCCGAGCTTGATTCCAATCTTCAAGTAATTGGGGTCTTTGACATCCAGCTTCTTGTTGATCACACGCACGTAGTGCTTGAAGATTTTGACGACGTCGGGAAGCGTTCTGGAGCCGAGAATGAGCTTACACGTAGTGCCCTTTCTGATCTTTATGTTCTTTTCCAAGACCTCCTTGTTGTTGTAGATTTCCGCCAACGTTGCAATCGCCATAACCTGAGGAATGGCACAGAAGTTGAAACTAGTGGATTCCGTGATTAACGATAAGTACGTCAAAACGTCAGTAACGTGGCCCAACGCGTTCAATACCAACTCATTGATACAGTGCACACCCAGTTCCCTTTCACTTTCATTCTTGTGGAAATTGGGCAACGCGTCTGTGTATTTGGACCAAATGTCTCTTGGGTAGAAGGAACGGCCATCCTCCAAGTCCTCATGGTAGTCACGAATAATGTTGGTTTTTTGCAAAAACAAGCCCATGCTCTCAGACAAGGCGTAGTCGTCGGCCTGCACTTGCTTATCGGCAAAACCAGCCAAGACCATCAAGTCAGACAAGCCCTCGCCGACCAAGCCGGCCACATAGTGGCAGTACAAGTCGAAATCAGCCACAGTGGCCACGCCGTTTGTATTGAAATTCTCGTCCACAATGTAGTCGGCCATGCCGTTGCCCATTTTGAGCGTTATTTTCTTGACAATGTCCTGGTGCTCTGGTTTCAAGCGGTGATACTCGGTCAAAATCGCGTCGAACTCAACCAACACGGCTCTATCCTTCTCGTCGGGCCCACTGCCGGTGAATGTGTAGTCTTTGGTGTTGAGTTTCTCGTGGAATGTACGCAACAAAGGCACCTTTATCAGCGGGTCAATGGTCATATCGTCCTCCACTGTGTCCAACGCTCTTAGCACCAAATAAAAGACCATGATAGAATCACGCAACTCTGGGTGCAATTCCTTGATAACGGCTGCAAACGACCTTGATGTCGCGTCTAAAAGCTCATAGGACCGCTTTAACGTCCGAGAAGCCTCCGAAAGATCATGTGGGTGGGTTGATTCCCTGAACAACTTAAGCTGCACCACGGCCTTGAGCTCGGTAGGGTGAGAAAGCAATTGGACGAGTTTTCCCATAGTGAATGTGGAGTGAAAACAGAAATTAGAAGCTGTCGAAGCAGAAATAAATGTGTCACCACGAGATGAGAGTGGGTGTTTTTTCTCAGCTTTTCTGACTTTTGATGCCGCGCTCCATACAGCTGTACGAGACAGGCAATGATAGCGCACCACACAGGTCCACCACTTGGCTTACCAGCGTGAATAGACGGATTTGGAATGTTTTGACGAACAGGTGATTCTGGAGCTAGGAGGTAATAAATATGCCTGAAACAAAGGCGCATAAATCACCGAAACGGTTGATGGTTTGGTAATGGTTTGGTTGATGGTTTTGGGTAAACGACGGACACACTGTGGTGAAAGGGATTTGGTGATTGAATGTAGGCAATTTGTGGTGTCTCGTGTTTTCATCAAATAAGGTAGTGATTTCGTGAATTTATTCTGAGAGGAGCCGTGAACAGATTTTGGGCGATCCCCAGTAAATTTTGGACAGTGCCTTAGGGATTGGTGATAATATCGTTTTCTATAATAGACAAGGCAACGATGCTCAGACAAATTGATCGTTCCACTCCCTGCGAAATCATGTAAGCGAACTCTTCAATCAATACAATTCGTAAAAGAATTCGTTCGTAGGCACATGATGCTAAAATGTGCTCTCGCAATAGGTGATCTCGATATTCTGGACTATTAGCTGCGATCGTGTCTGGCAATGTGGTACCTCTGCATGCCGTTGGAATAAATTGGCAACTTCGGTTTCTGGCGATCAAGAAGGGCAAGTACGGATAAATCCAGCAGCATTGAAGGATTGAGACTTGGGAGCAAATCGGCTACTCCAACGAATTCTAGAGCTTCCAATTCTCATTCTCTTCAACAATTATAACTTCAAACGGCTATGCCCAAGGAGCTACGATTGCACAGTCTCCTCTGATCCGCAATCGAATAAATACACCCAAACAGCCTCCCTGCTTCCGTCACGTCTAACTTCGCAAGTCTGTGAGCCATTTACTTGGTGTTCTCAATCTTCTCAAACCAGCGACGAGCGGCCTTGATGTTTTCGAGAATCACAAGGTCCTCGCGTGCATTCACGTAGCTCTGTTCGGACACACGATCTTTAAGCACGATCATTATAAATAAATTGTCTGTGAGAACATCCACGTAGAAACTAGTCCCGTTGGAGCCTCGGATCACGAGGTTATTGAAACTCGTACGCAATTTCGTGATCAGCTGTTTGTACGTTTTGATGATGTTGGATATTTTCTCAAACCGCTTTGGATCCAAAGACTCCACGGAGCCATGGAGCGGGCCGTTTCGCTGGTTCTGCCGCTGGATCGATGCCGTGGAGGAAATGACCAAAAATGTGGTTTTCTCAAAGAGAATGATCTCCTCGGCATCCAAAACCTCGTTGAAACGCACCAAGTTCGAGTGAAAAAGGTCCATGTTGGGAAACAACAGACACACAATCAGAGACCATGCTTTATAAAGAGATTCATCCCAAATTGACGTAGGAAAACCCACAAGCTTGAACTGGAAAGGATTCGATATCTTCTGAAGCTTATCCATCATGATGACAAATAACTCCTCTCTCTTGTCTATCTGCACCAAATCCATCTTGTGGAGCAATACAAAAATCTTAGCATCCGGACTGAACTTTTGCAAGTTCGTGAGTGACTTGACGAAGATTTCAATGTCTTTATTGATCAGTTTCAGTTCCACGTCAAACACATGTATAAGCACCTGAACCATTTTGAATATGTGGTCCTTCTGGGTAGTAAAGTAGTTCTCCATGAACACGTCCTGCCCTCCACAATCCCACAAATTGAGGGTCATATTTCCCAAAAACCGCAAGTGTGAATGTTCCACATCTATGGTTGCACCTAAGCGCCTGGTGTCAAAAGCGGAATAATTCGAGAAAATGATAGAACGCATGGATGACTTTCCCGAGCCGGAGCGGCCCATGAGAAGTAGCTTTTTTCGGGAAGACAGCGACATGGGATGGGGTTTCGAAGGTATCTACTTATTGCGATGGTGAGGTGCTTCTTGATAAGCACTGGGACAGACACATCCGTACACCAGAAAAGTAACACCAGGAGCTTTCGACCACCGGCGTGGCGTAGATTTGGGAAGAAGAAATCGGAGATGTTTCAAACGGCGGGAGATATAGCTAAGATTGGTAGAATTTGCTGAATTTTGATGTGGAAGACAGAAAAAGTGTCTAAAGATTCAAATAACAGTCACATGTTATAATAGAAAGAAATTGTCTCTACGCCAGCTTTTTCGAATTGCCCGAGGTTACCGTTGCTTGGTGATCAGGCTGGTCGACGTTATTAAGAGGGGACTGCTTCCGTGAAATGTGGGTAACATTAGCTTTGATGGGGATTTCGCACGGAACAAACTACCTAATGCATGGAATCTTCGGAAGCTGCTTGCTCGAGAAAAATGACAATAGAATTTTTTAAATCTCTTTAGTGGCCAATTGTCAGCTTAAGCTAAAGAGCTAAGTGTGAGCAGTTGGTAGAGTGGAAGATGCTGGCTTATGGTTTGTGTGTGCAAATAATCTTTGTTGATTGAGGAGTTTTGGTGGCTATTCCTTCCATAAGTCAGCCACTGGTGGGTCGAATGATCATTTTTATTTTTTGTGCTTAGATTTCGAACTATTCATCTCTACTCTGTAAGGTGGTTGGTGATAATAGATGCGAAGGCTCTTCATTTCAGAGGAGACTTGTGGATGTTAGAAGCTTAAAGTCAAAGGGGTTTGCCCATTTTAATTGGACAGATAATGGTTGGCTTAGTTGGTCTAATGAAACATCCGGAACATGGTCGGTGGACGATAGTGAATCTCAGGTTTCTCACCACACGTACACAGACATTAAACAAAAGTAGCGAAGTTCAAGCGAGAAACAGATTCCCAAAACCAAACTCTTGAGCGGTGTTAATTCAGAATTTTTGTTTTTTTTCAGCGCTATGCTCACAAAGAAGGAAGCTAGGAAGGCAACTGGCCAAATGCATTCCAAACCGACGAATGTCATTAAAGAGGGATTTTGATTTCATCAAACATTAGAAATTCAAAATAAAAAATTGGGATGAGTTTACACGACTTTATTAAGCCACGAAAGACCAATAAAATCGGGTGATGAACGTTAATTCTCAGAAATTGCAGAGTCCTTTCAGACACTTTTTGATTGTACCTTCAAACCTGCTTTGTTCAAAGCTAGTTTTTTCAATAAGGTTTCTATAGACCTCTACTACGAGAATTCTTTGACTGCTGGATTAAACGCTAGCGACTTGGGCTCGACGCGGCGTATTAATGCATCACTGAGTTTGTTCCGAAACACCCGTAGGCAAAGAAGCTAATTCCCAGGGTAGCAAAATAAAATCCTCTACTTTCAAGTCGTTCGGAATCCCCAAACCGTTTACTTGACCGATAAAGAAGTATAGGGCTTTGGTCTGGCGCCTAACAAAAGTTTTAGCTAACACTCCTATTCTTCAGTGAAATGCAAAAATACCAAAAGTAAGACCCAAACTTCTGAATCCCTAAAAAAGCTGTGTTTTCAATTCCACCAAGTCAAAAGTTGTTCCAAGTCCCCACTCTCATCACAGGGTCCTGCCTCGCTTCCTTCGCAGACTGTCAATACGCGATATCTTCCTCACAAGCGATAAGAACGTCTTCTTCTGCCAATCCTACAACTGAACGTTTCGCCGTCTTACGGCTATTTAATATCAAAGTGCTCGACTCAAATCCTATAGAATCGTGAAGCCCGCTTTTTGTTGAATTCTATGGCATCCTTCACGATGTACTCGAGCTACGATCCAAATAAAGTTCGTCTCCACGTAGTGGCAGGCAAGGCATTTCTCCTCGGCATTTTATTCACAGCATCCATCTTGTACATGTACTTCAACAGGCTGCCTTTCGGATCTAGAACAGCTTTGTACATCCTCGTCAACACCGTGTTTTACATGCTAGAGTTCGTCACCACGGCGATTTTCAATACAGAAAACATCGACGACGATCTGTTCATTCTCAACGATATCGAGCTTCATGCTGTCCACGTGTTGTCCATCCTGGAAACATGGTTGTTGCATAAGTACTGGAAATTCAGCCCGTTCTTCTTTAGGTTGGGACTTGGCGTGTTGCTTTTAGGCCAGTTTTGCCGGACTTACGCCATGTGCCTGGCAGGCTCGTCGTTCCACCACTACGTCCAAAAAGAACGGTCCCAGAACCACGTTTTGGTAACGACTGGCATTTATGGTTGGTCCAGGCATCCAAGCTACTTCGGCTTCTTCTGGTGGTTCGTAGGATGCCAGCTTCTATTAAACAACGCGTTTACGCTAGTCGTGGGAGTTTGGAAGCTTCAACAGTTTTTCGAAGCCCGTATCGCTTATGAAGAAAAGTTTCTACAATCTTTCTTTGGCGACAAATACGAGGCATACAGAAAACGAACGCCCACCTTGATTCCTGGAATAAAATAGGTTTTGTTATAAGGAGCTATGGGAGTGACAATAGGAATTAGATGGATCTTTCCTCGAAACAAGTTATAGAAAAACACTCACGTTCATACTCAACAGCATATACACTAAATTTGTTCTTTTTAAGAAAGCTCAGAACCAGATATACTAATCTTGTCCGCTTTAAGAAAGCCCACAACCACCGAATTCCACTCAGGCTTTGCAATAAATTTCTACAAGCTGTAAACTCTTCTCTCGGAGGTTCCTCAGAAAAAGGACACTTTTCCTAGGCGAACTCAGTGAACGACCCCTATAAGGTCTACAAGCAAACAGTTTTTAAACCCAATAGCATATTCTATCTATAATCTACTTCTTAGGGTCAACTCCAAACCCATTCACGTTTCTGTACATCATCACACCGTTGTCACCATCAACAAACTGGCACGTTCTAGCCGACTTCCAAAGGGAAACCCACATGCTCTCGTCCGAGTGCTGGTAGTGGTGTCCCATAACCTTCTTGATGGCCTCAGAAGCCTCGCGAGCGTTGTAGAATGGAATTCTGGAGCAGTAGTGGTGCAAAACGTGAGTCTCGATGATGTCGTGGAAGATGTGCTTACCAACAAAGCCAAATTCACGGTCAATTGTGGCGGCTGCACCTCTCGCAAAGTTCCACTGATGGGCCTCGTAGTGAGGCATCTTTGGGTCCAGGTGCTGGAGGAACGTGATGAACACCAACCAGTGGTTAACAAAAAGGTAAGGAATAGCCCAGTGGACGAGCACGTTGAAAGCGCCAAAGTGCTTGTACCATGTGTACAAAACAAAAGCCTGAGTCAAAATCCCAATGTCACTCATGACAATGTACCAGTAGTCTCTCTTTTCAAAAATGGCCGAAGCGGGGTTGAAATGGTTCATACCCCAGGCAGAGTCAGCGACCTTCTGGCCTGTAACATTGGTGAAAAGATACATGATCCAACCGCCCAACTGTTGGCCCAACAAGTGGCCCAAGGAGTAAATAGGCGAGTCACTGGCAATCTCCTCGAGCGAGTGAGCATGGTGCTTCTCCATGAACGACTCCTTCGTGTGGGGCACGAAAACCATGTCTCTGTCCAAGTGACCCGTGGCCTTGTGGTGCTTACCGTGGGAGAACTTCCAGGAGAAGTAAGGAACGAGCCAGTATGAGTGGAGGACCCAGCCCACGGTGTCGTTGACCCAGGTGTGATCGGAAAAAGCCGAATGGCCACACTCGTGAGCCAAAACCCACAATCCCGTGCCGAAAAGTCCCTGGACATACGTGTAAGCAGCCCAAGCAGCAAAACGGAGCCCAACATGAGGCAAAAGGTGGATGTAGTTCTGGGCCAAGTAGCCAAAGCCAACCATACATGCAATATCGCGGAAAACATACCACAAGGACTCGACCACGCGTCTTTCGTAGCAGTGGGAGGGGATGGCTCTAAGGATATCCTTGATGGAGTAGTCTGGAGCCTCAAAAGTGTTACCAAAGGTATCGATGGCGGTGGCTTTCTGGGAGAAAGAAGCCACGTTGCCGTTCTTAGAAACAGAAGCCAGGCTATGGGAGGTGCCCAGGGAGAACGCTAACGTGCTGGACATTTTCAAAGAGTGGATTCGGAAAAGCGCTAATGAAAAAACCCGGGAAGTGCGCCCATATATAGTGAGGAAAAAGAAATGCAGACCGTTTGGTCCCACGCAGAAAAACGTGCATCCAGGAATACCCAAACAGGCACGGCTGGGCCTCTATGTATTTATAAGTAAGGGAAAATATGAAAGAGGGAAGTTTTGTTATTTGCAATGGATATTTTAGGCGAATGGCTGTTGTGTCTGCTCAGCCTTTACCACACCTGTCTTATCCGGATGGTTCGAAACACAAAAGTTATCAAAAGCGATAAAAAAAAAAAATCTTGTCTTCGCCTTTTTACCAAAAACGGGACGTGGAGTTGTCGCTTTGAGAAGATCTTTTGACTGAAAGGCCCATTATGTCTTAATCCCTCTTCTTTCCTGATGAGGAATATGTACCTGCTTGACACCATGTGCGAATGAGCTGCTGAAATTGTAAGAATGGAGAAATGAAGATCGCCGGATTGGTGGAGATAGGTGGCTTCAAGTTCAGCTTTTGCAGCTTTTGCAGCCTTCTTTTCTGCAGCTCATCTGGATAATCGGTGAGGCGCCTTGCCATGAAGATAAGAAGTAGTTGAATGTATGGAAGTACTAAAATTTATCGAGGCAGTGAGAATGGTTGAAACATGTTTCAGGCGGATAGAATACAGAAAAGGTGTCGTTGACGAACACTGAACATGTACGGATGGTTCTTCGCTTCCTAGAATTATTGATTCTGCCCCTGATCATTGTCATTGTAGAAGTCAGATGGAAAAGATAATCAGGGCGCAAAGAAATTGTCAAAAAGAAACGGCCCATTCAGCCCCTCCCTGAACCTCACTATCAGAAGTAGGAATCCTGGGACATCAAGACTATTTTTCATGTACGGCGGCAGAATAAGAATTTAAACAGCTTGGCGACCACGATAGCAAAGTACTTTTCCGTTCTAACTCCGTATCCTCGACTTTTAATTACTGGGGGCTTCTTTTCTCCAATTAATTTCTGTTCATATCTACAGAGTGGGGCAAATGCACATGCAAGAGATGCTCATCGCATATAAGCGCTGCGTTGCAATTGGCATATTATGACGAATTTCTATTACGTTTTACCGCCCGCCCAGCATAAAGAACACACACATGGTAAAGCTCTACGTTTGCGTAAGTCTTACATGATCTGTTCGAAAAAGACAAGGGTGAATCAGCGAATCAGATTGATGCAATCGGGCATATATGGAGGAATTGAACACCTCTCTTAACAGGATTTTGCACCCAATAAACCAACACTCAGGCCAACGAGCACTTGCGGCTCAATGTTGGGGAGCCCAGCGAAAGTGTAATTTTGAGGGTTCGAGCTTGAACACCGGAAAATGAGTTTCTAGATTCCAAAGATTACGTTGTTTTCGATGATAAATCATTTTGTCCTCGGCATGGCTTAGGCTCTTTTGAAAGTGCTTCACCTTGCAACCACTGGAAGTGGAACAAAGTTCCAGGAAATTTTGAAGAAGTCTCACGAATTACACAATTTTTAGAGTCACGGCTCGAAACGGCTATAATCATGAAAATATCTTTGATGGTGATGCGTGTTTGTTTTTGCGTTTCAGAGCACCACCTCTTCTATTTCAATGTCAGATCAGGCTGAGCAAGCCTTATTGACTTCTAGATACTTTTAGTCTTATCGGTTTCTTTCGTTAAAATCATTTTTCTTCTTCGTCGAAGCAGGCTGGTTTCTTTGGACCCCTTCAACCTCTTCACTACTAGATCCGATTTACACCGTCAGGTTCGTCTTTACCTTTGGTATGAAAAAATTGGAAAACATCAGGGAGACCAGGCTAAAATCTCGGGCGTTTAAAGGCTCGCTTGGACAGTAGAAGCATTTTCAATTATTCATGATACGAGGGAACTATCAGTTAATTTGCGACATAGAGAGTCCGATCAGGATGTAATCTAACCAGTCAAGGCAAAAGTCACTGCTTTACCCGCAAATCAGCTCTCCAAGTCAGGTAACCCATCATATGAGGATGGAGAATGCACCCATTGCAGCTCTGCTTCAATGGAGACTTCACGGGCATTAGAAAGAAATTTAAATCACAACAATTGAAAAAAGATCAATAGTGATTTTTTTCCACTGGGAAATTGAGACCAGTTCCATCAGGTATTGAAGTAGGCGCCCGTAACTCAACAGTAAATTCAAGCACCTCAAGCGTTTAATTTGCCAATTGATTTTATTTTTGAGCTTTACCTTTGAACAGCTCGACTACAGTTTTCAGATTCTAAATTATAGCTTCGCTGAACTATTGCCTCCAAGTTCTTTCAAGACCACAGTATGGACCAATTGACAACCAATGTACTAGGCGATCCGGCCATTCCCGGAATCTGATGAATAGCCCCAAAACTCCAGCCATAAAGACAGCCAGATCACGTCAGAATACAAGACCAGGTGAACAATTGAAGTTTGAAATTTCCGTAAGCCAAAATTCTGAAAGACCTTTCACACCCGTTTGTCCCTTCGTTACACGCTTATTTCACACCAGGCTGCACAATGCGCATAACCCCAGAAACCCCAGAAACCCCAGATTTGACCGCCTTCATTGGTCAAATATCTCCGATTCCTTTTCGGCAGTGCCCATCGAACGACTCTCTTGTCAACTTACTCAAAATTGACCCCTCCAAATCACCCGCGTGCCATTTTCGGAAAACCTTTATCTCATGCTTGGAAAGCTCCAGTACGGCGCTCCGATACCGCTTTCGCACCCAGTAATGAGTCACCCCAGGGGATATCAGCCAAACCGCCAAAAAGAAAAAAAAAAGCTGTCAAGTTCCCCTTCTTCTCGCAGCAGTCATTCACGTTGTATCAGAGTCAAATAATCCCACATTCTCGCTGACTTCGTCGACATTGACTCCCACCCTGGTTTCGCCGGGGCGCGCCTACTCCACAGGCGATAACAGAGCGTTGAAATATCTCGTTTTTTTCTTCACCATCAACCATGTCCGAGAAAATCGAAAAGAAACCCATTAACTTCTCCAACATTTTGCTTGGTGCAGGCCTTAATATGGCCGAAGCAACCACCTTGGGCCAGCCTTTGGAGGTGGTGAAAACCACTATGGCTGCTAACAGAAATATCTCTCTTTTACAAGCTACGAAGCTTGTTTGGTCCAGAGGTGGTGTAAAGGGTTTCTATCAAGGATTGATTCCTTGGGCCTGGATTGAAGCCTCCACCAAAGGTGCCGTTTTGTTGTTTGTGTCTGCTGAAGCCGAATACAGATTCAGAACTATGGGTCTCAATTCGTTCGTTTCTGGAATGGGTGGAGGTATCACTGGTGGTGTGGCCCAAGCCTACCTTACCATGGGGTTTTGCACGTGTATGAAGACGGTGGAGATCACGAGATCGAAGCAGGCTGCCGTCGCTGGAGCTCCTCAACAGACGAGTTTCCAGGTCTTCAAAGAGATCTTCAACAAAGAGGGTATTAGAGGTATCAACAAGGGTGTCAATGCTGTGGCTATCAGGCAAATGACCAATTGGGGTTCTCGTTTCGGTTTGTCCCGTTTGGCCGAGGAGGGAATTCGTTCTGTCACTAATAAAGGTAAAGACGACAAGTTGAATGCTGTGGAGAAGATTGCAGCTTCGACTTTGGGTGGTGGTTTGTCTGCTTGGAACCAGCCTATTGAAGTTATTCGTGTGGAAATGCAGTCTAAGACAAAAGATCCAAACAGACCTAAGAACTTGGGTGTGTTCTCTACCGCCAAGTACATCTACCTGAACAACGGTATCAAGGGCTTATACAGAGGTGTGGCACCCCGTATTGGTTTGGGTGTGTGGCAGACTGTGTTCATGGTTGCGTTTGGTGACATCTTCAAGAAGATGTTGAATGCTGACGGAGGACACTAATGGACTCGGATCAAAGATTATATATTCAATAATGCATTTGCGCATGCGGTTACCAAGAAGGTTTGTAGGATAGTGATGCTTAATATTTGTGTCGTGGCTGGGTAGGAATGCTTGGGTGCCAGATTGAAGCCTAGAGAGACAAATAGTCAATTCAATGCTTTTTGATTTCTATTCAAGCGTGGCTATCGGTCAAAATATCTCTCTGATGGTTGATCCAGAATATCACTATCACCTATGGTCACTTCATTTGAAAAGACGCCTTGAAGACTTTCCATTATCTGTACATCCCACAACTTTTGTGATCAATAGTACCTTGGTTGCCTTAGCTTCAATAACAAGATCCGCCGTATTTTCACTCTGGTTTCGACGGGCTTCCAATTTTCAAGCATCTAATATAAGTATATCCGTACACTTCAAGAGCATGAATGCTCAAACACATTCTCCATTTTTGATGATCAATGGAAATGGTAGAGAGGGGTTCTCACAATTGCCCAATCTTAAGAACGTTTGAATAAGTTGAGGAGAATCAATCTCGTGATCGTACGATCTTTTTTAAAAGGCTGTTAAAAAGTAACATCTACTACTACAGTAAAATGATGATGTAATAAATATGCTGTTATGCTAATTAGCTGTTTTGAGTTACTGCTTGTGAGTCAAGCCCCACTTATCGTAGCAGTACAAGCCTGCAATGGTAAGAAGCACTCCGTAGCTTTGATATCCCACAAAGCTGAAAGAGCCCTCCCACACAAAGGCAAACATGATCACGACAATGCGCTTCATGATGTTAGCGATCGAATAGTTGATGGGTGAGATGGTACCGAGAAGCTGGAATGCAAGAAGCGACTGTAAAAAGTGGGAGGCACCATTCAACACCACCAACGAGAGGAGAGAAAGCGAAACCTGGCTGAGCGAAAACACGTCGTTGCGGAACTCAGAGAGGATGTAGATTGGCATGGTGAAGAGAAACCCTATGACCGAGCAGAAGAGCAAGATGGTCAATTTGTCGAGTTTCTTCTCAGAGCCTTCCTTGTACGAGGGAAGCGACGATGTCTCCTCCAGGCTCTTGACCGTCAACCGCTGCTTAGCAAAAATGTTTTGCGAAACAAAGATCAACATGGACACAAAAGCGTAGGCCAAACCAGAAAAATAGCCTGGAGCGGTGTTCAAGTTTTTGGGTTTGTAGCAGGTGAGCATGATGCCCAAAATCAACGGAAGCAAAGTGACGTAAGTGACCGTTCTGAACTTTGTGCGGAGAAGAACCCTGTAAATTAAAACGGTCGAAATAGGCGACAAAGACTTGATGGTGTGCACGAGAGACACGGGGATCATGGAGGTGGCTTTATGACTAGTCACATGGCCCAAGAACTGGAAAATGCCCATAGGCAAAGTGGTTGCGATGATAAATCTGTTTGGGGTGAGAAACTTGACCACCGAGCGGTCAAGAGAATGCAAGTTGGGGATGGAAGCCTTGGGGAAATGGGCAGCCCAATGGGGTGAAACCGAAAGCACCGAAAATAGCGCCACGCAAAGGAACGCGTTTAAAATGAACTGAAATTGCGTCAACGTCACCGGGTACGAGTAACGCAGGAGAATCGCCTTGGTGGAGTTGTTGCTGACGATCGAAAAACCGTACCACAAAGTGCATAAGGAGACGACTTTCACGTCGATTTCTGGAGCCCAGGCAGCCCAACCAGTGGCTTTCTGGACAGGAGCATCGAGACTGGCGGTGCTGGCATTGGCAGAAAGAAAAAACCCGTCTCTTCTTTCCGCCAGAGGCGTGGAGGAGTTCGAAGCTGGAGGAGTGATTTGTTGGTACGAACCCAACGGGCTTCTGACAGCTTTTGGGTGGTTTAGCTGGAAGATGTTGGTTGTAGAAGCATTCGGGTTGATTTGTGATGTCCTCTGGGGGTACGGGTATCTGTGGACATCCTCCACTGAATGGTTAACACTGAGCATTTTGGAGACTTAGATAAGCCTTGTGTCTGAGATAGGGTGTTCTGGCTGGGACTTGTTGGCGAATTTCCTCGGAGGATGATTCAAAGAGGCACTAGTAGAATTCAGTAAGGTGTCTCTTGCTAAAGCCGTCAGGCTAAGTGTTGTTGCTGAGGAAGGAGTTGCTCTTTTATGACTGGTTTTTACACATTTGTTTTGCGATGCAAGCCAGGCAAAGTAGTGCTGGCGTGGGCCCCTTATATACAGGCAGAAAGAAAAAAAAAGCACCACCAGAAGCTGTTAGATGTATGGAGCGTGTTGTTTCGGAGAGAAGGCGCCTCGCTGGAGAATTGGGTTTTACGATTGGCTAAAGGCTGTTTCTGCTTTTGGAAGAAAGGGATTCTCATTTGAAGTCTCGGAGACTCATGCACTGGTGGAGCAAACGGCAAGACAAAGGAGCTTTCTGGGTAGAATAAGCCGCTGCTTTACGGCCCCCTAGCGCCCACTGCCGCAGATGCAAATTAAGGGGAACGGCTGGTCCTGTTGATTTGCTATTTTTAGTTTTTTCCAGAACCCAAAGCGGCTGCGAATGCACCAAAAACTGTCACCTCTGCGGCTGGTTTCTTGACGTGTTGATCCCAGCCTTGCAAAAATATTCGGGTGGTTTTAAAACAAGAGGCAAGGTTATTGTGGCATTTAATTTCTATCTCATCTCCGAAAGGTAGACATTTTTTCCTCGGCCTCTTATCTCTGCAAATAGGCTTAGGAACGGCCAATGTGCCCCTGTAGGCTAAATCGGGACATCAGACGATGAAAAGAGAAGGAGGGAGTGTGGCGCTTTTTTGAAAAAAACCTTTTTTCTATTTCTCCGTAGATATTTCGTATCTGATTTTCGATTTTGTGACTGGTCGATGTATCTTGGGTTATTTTAGATCTGAGGCTCATTGTTCGTTTTGCAATCATCAGCCAGCACCGCGATCGACCAGCAAAACGATGGATTTGGTAAAGTTGAGAATTATTGGAAACATTCAATCCCGAAGGTAGATTCCAAATCGAGAGAGAGACATAGAAAAAAGGGAAATCAGGCCGAACGCTGGCATTGACTGGGGGTGGTGGTGTTAAAACAAGAGACACTACAAGAGCAGAAGTGACAAGGACCTAAGTGAATTATGTTTCGAACGAGTTGCAAATGACCGGGGAGTAAGTAAGCCTCGAGTGTTGGATTCTTTGCTGGCTGATTGGAAAGCCTTCGAATGCTGCCTTTGTAGATACCGGTGGAACCAAACAAATCAAGGTAGAGGGGCGATAGTGTCCCGTAGTACGACTTCATTGGCTTAAAGACATCCAAAACTTCCAGTTCGATTTCTCAGAAGATATTTGAGGCCACTTTAGCTGGTTTTCCTCTGCACCCCATTGCTTGTCTCCCACTAAAAGGAGACCCCGGACAGCCTCCTTAAGCGATTTTGCTCTCCAAGTCAACTTGGGAGGCCTAAAAAACACTCACTTCATTTGGTGACCACAAACCCTCCCATCCCGGGCAATTTCCCAAAGGGGTATGAAATCACAAGAGGCCACACCTTAGAGAAACCAACCAACAAACCAAAAGCCCATTGCCACACGCCAATCAAAAATAGCCTAACTTCTCTCACAAAAAAGCCATACTCTTCCTCTGAGATCATTTCTTTGCAAATCTGTCTCGGCTCGCTTGTGCCTTGTCGGTATTACTACATCCCACACAATGAGCCACAAAAACACACACAAAAACGAAAAACCACACAAAAATCGCCTCTTCACACAAATACATATTCAATGACCTCCACGTATTCTAAAAATGCGCCGCCAGTCACCAATCGAACACTCTCCCCTAACCGACTACAACATGTCCTGCAGAAATATGCGGTCAGATAGTATCAACTACACCTATCCGTGAAATGCTAGCCACATTAGTCGCCTTTTTGGCTAAACAGGCAGTTGCCGAGGGTGCAAAAGCGCTTCTAGGAAGGGCAGTCACCGATGATGACGATCTACCCGATGTCACCACGCCCGATCCCGAGGAAGATGCTGATCCGGTAACTGAGGAGATGTTTTCGCTGTGGGCGCTTTTCATTCTTCTATTTCTCCTTTGTCTGGCGTTGTGGCTGTCGTACTACCTTCAGCAAAGAAGGATCAAGGCTGTGCACGAAACGGTCTTGTCGATTTTCTATGGAATGGTGGTGGGTTTGATTATCAGGGTCGCTCCGGGCCACTACATCCAAGATGCCGTGAAGTTCAAGTCCGGCTACTTCTTCAACATCCTTTTGCCGCCCATTATCCTCAATTCGGGCTACGAGCTACACCAGGCCAATTTTTTCCGAAACATCGGCTCGATTTTGACTTTTGCCATACCGGGAACGTTTATCTCGGCTATGGTGCTTGGCGTGATTTTGTACATTTGGACGGCCTTGGGCGTGGATGGCGTGAAGCTTGAGTTTGTCGATACCTTGGCTGTGGGGGCCACTTTGTCTGCCACCGATCCGGTCACCATTTTGTCCATTTTCAACGCTTACAAGGTGGACCCTAAACTTTACACGATTATCTTCGGCGAATCGCTTTTGAATGACGCCATCTCCATTGTCATGTTTGAAACTTGCCAGAAATTTCACGGCAAGAATGTCACCTTCACCTCGTTCTTCGAGGGTGTGGCCTTGTTCTTGATGACATTCACCATTTCCACCTTTATTGGCATTGGCATAGGAATCATTGTCGCTTTGATCTTGAAACACTCCCATATCCGCCGCTACCCACAGATAGAGACTTGCTTGGTATTGCTTTTCGCCTACCAGTCCTACTTCTTCTCGAACGGTGCACACATGTCAGGCATTGTCTCGTTGCTATTCTGCGGTATCACCTTGAAGCACTACGCCTGCTTCAACATGTCTAGACGGACTCAGATTGCCACAAAGTACATTTTCCAGTTCCTTGCTCAGCTTTCCGAGAATTTCATCTTCATCTACTTGGGCTTATCGTTGTTCACGGAAGTCGAGTTGGTGTTCAAGCCTTTGTTGATTATTGTCACCTTCATCTCCATCTGTATTGCCAGATGGTGCGCGGTGTTCCCCCTTTCCAGGCTCTTGAACTTCTTGTATCGCTCGAGGTTCGAACGTTTCAGCAGAAACACTGTCATGACTGGAGGAATTTCCTCCCAGTCTGAACCGGAGGATATCAGCCATTCATACCAAATGATGATTTTCTGGGCAGGTTTGAGGGGAGCTGTCGGTGTGGCCTTGGCCTTGGGTATTCAAGGTGAAGCCAAATGGGCACTTCTAGCCACTGTGTTGGTAGTGGTGGTTCTTACGGTTATTTTCTTTGGCGGTACCACTGCATCTATGCTTGAGATTTTGGGCATTAAGGTTGGTTGTGTGGAGGAGAATGACTCTGACGATGAATTCGATATTGAAGCTCCTCGTGTGGCTCTTGATTCTACACCCAATGTCAATATTATGGGAAACAGACGCTTTGGTGATGTTCCATATGCTGACCACAATACCAGCACAAATTACAGAAACACAAGCAACACAAGCCTTCCGTACATCAAGAGCTCCAGCCAAAGCTCAAGAAACAACTCAAACCCTGAACTACCTCCCCTCGATGATGATTTGAACGGCAGCGATGCTGACGATGTTTTCTCTGCTGGAGACAGAAACGCAGAAACTACTCATGCCACGTCTGCTGCTCTCGCACAACAGCACACCAACGGTATCTTGGGAGCTTTCCTAAGTGTCGAGGAGCACGCCAAATGGTTCACGAAGTTTGACGAAGAAGTGTTGAAGCCTGTGCTACTTGATAAATCGCCAGGCCAACAAGGTAACGACGACGACTCCAACGTGTAGCGTCGGCTCCAAAACCAAAATACAATTTATCGACATATACATGGATTAAATTAGTAATACAAGTCAGAAGACCCCCTCTCCTTCTGCTGCTGAGCGATCGAAGCGTCAATTACCCACTTGGCAAGCTTGAATGCCCGGGACGATAACAGTAAGTCGTTAAGCTTATGGTTGTACTTGACACAGAGCTGGAAAAATTCCTGGATCGTCAAGTCGTGCAAGAGAGCCACAAGGTGGTGTTTGGTAGCTTGTTCGTTTTCTCTTTGTTCTGAAGTAAGATGCACTGAAGCTGGCAAAATGTCAGTATAATTGGCACAAGCCCTGATTGGTCTTTCTAGGAGATTCAAGACTTCGCTGATATGGGCGCCAGTGACGGTGTTGTTGCGATCCTCCTCCACGGCGTGGATCAAGAGTCCCAGGAGGGCAATCACGGCATTACCGTAGTTGACTGGGTTTAAGACTCGGGACTCTGTATCTCTTTTAAGGGTTATTCTGAAGAAAACGCCAATGCTGGAATCAAGCAATTTGTTGCGATACTTATAGTAGTGTTGCTGGAGCAAAGCGAGCTTGTTGCTGGCACTTGGTCTTGGCTGGGGTGCCTGGGGATTGAGATATGCAGACAAAAATTTTTGTGTTGGAACAAGGAGATGGGTGATAAGGAGTTTCCCGAGAGGATGCTTTTCGAGTCTGGTGATGAAACTCGTTTTGGGCACCGTCTCCTCGTACCTCTTGAGTGGACTGGAAGAGGCATCGACCATCGACTGAGTGTTATCGACACTTGTGTTGAAGGAATTACCAAAAAGAAACGAGTCTTTGTTTTCATTGACGGCCTCCTCCGGCTTGGCCGGCTGAACACCTCGAAGAGCATTCATGTCCGACTGTGATCTGTTGTTCACTCGAGACGATGTTTCCTTGATCACCAAAGCACACTCGTCAAGAATGGCTGGCCAAACAAAGCCACCCACCGAATGGGCACTGTAAATATCCTTGCGTCTTTTGACACCTTCTGGATCGTTCGTTGTGGCAATGTAGGCCAATTCCTGGAATGCAGTCAATCTGCTGATCTGGTTTTCGGGCTCTATGTCACGAAGGCACGAGAGGAGAGAGCTCACGGGGTCCTCACTGTAGCTGCTGATGGGTTTTTTCCCGTCCAAGCAGCCAATTGAGGCGTACGTGTCAAAAACATGGTTCACGGACTCCCAGAGCAAAAACACACAGAATGACACAAACGAGATGTTGAAAAACGTCCAAAAACCAATGTGGAAACGAGGCACGGCCAGGTCCACACCTAGCATGGCAAATGCCATCCAGTTGATTTTGTAGATAACCAGGCGGATTATCCAGTACACTACAGGCGACGAGAACAACGTCACCGTATTGAAGAGCACAGCGTGGCCCACGAGCGCCGGCAATTCCAGAAAAAGCGCCTGATCTGGCTTCACGTGGTTGACACCGTAGCGAAACAGAAGCCGATTCCGCTGAAATACAATGTGTTGGACGGTATAGGTCAAGGCAACAAAGTAAGCATGGAACCAGAAAAACACCCATTCGTCATTGATGGCCGGCCGCTGGCGAAACTCTTTAGCAACAACGCTGTACTTGGACCACAAGGGCAATTGTGCCATAAAGAGACCGTATAACACGTAGGCAGATGCTGTATAGTAGGCCAAACTGGAAAGGTAGCGACGAGTAAAAACGCTTCGAGCCACCTGCTGGGCCAATGTTTTGTTTGTAGTATAAGAAACGGTGGAGTTTGCATTTCTGCACATTTTGATGAGGTAGAGAGCGCCATAAATAACGGGGGCTCGGAAAGTCAATGTGTAGAAGATGTTTCTGAAGATGCTCATATATGGAAAGGCCAAAATGGCACTGGCAGCGAGGGCCAAAAGAAACGAGATTTTGTTCCAGTAGCGCAACCGCTTTTCATAAACCTTGCTGAAGTAGTATTGATACGAGTTGACTCGCTTGGGCGGTGCCTTTATCGATCCAGACATGGTGGTGAAGACATTATAGGTGATTGAGGGAAGTAGTGGTGTGCTGCGTGCAGGAACATACAATCCCACGGTGTTTGAACACCATCATTCTACTCCCAGTTTGCCGCTTTTCCTGGATTTGGCTCCAACACTATATACAATTAGTCTCCCTCGCCGCTCATGCATCCTTGTTGAGTTCTGCCTGGGCATCACGACGCAACTTCTCGTTTTCTCCGCTCAAGGTGTCTCTGACAGTCTGGAGACCCGGCTGGCCGTCGATCTCGCCGAATGCAGCATCCTTGACTGCTCTCTCGTTGGTCTTCGTGTTGGCGTACACGTTGCTGTAGCCGAAGAGCTTGTCCTCGACCAAATGCTCGTTGCTCTCGAACTGGCCAACCTTCACTTCGAAGGCCTCGCGGATCGCCTCGCTCAACTCCTCCTCTGTGGTGATGAAACTGCCAGCGGCATGGTACAACTCCAAGAGTTCCGTGGCACGGGCCTCCTGGACCTTCAACTCCTGCACCCTTCTGTTCAATGCTCTCTGTTCCTCCTTGAGGGCCTTCTCCTCAGGCGTTCTCTGTCTCATAATTGGGCCCTTTAAGTAGGAGTCTATCGTGGGCAAGGTCAACTTTGTGGCCTCGCTGTCCTCGTGCTGCTTATCTTCAGCCTTATGTTGTTCTTCCAACTCGTGCTTCCTGGTATTGAGCTGTTCAATCCTTTCTAAACGCTTCGCTTCCGTCAAGTAGGCATCACGTAAATGCTCTTTCCTGATCTGGTCTCTCTTGTAGGCCCACAAGGCGTCGCCTTCTAGCTTACTAAGATCCACATCGGAATCTTTTTCGATTCTCTTCCTGATCACCTCTTCCACGGGAATGACCTTTTTGGGACGGGGAACACGTGAAACACGACGACCATCGATTTTAGGGGGCGTCACACCCTCGGCGTAACCCTGTTCTAGTTTAACCTCTTTCTCTTTAATATACGCTGGAGGAGGCGTGATGCGGTGCTTGAAGATTGGGCGTAATTTCGGCAAGATACCTGACTTGCCCCCGTATTTGAGGGTGCCTTTACCCAACGCCGAAAGTGTAGGATGCATGGTGTTTAGGTTGGCTTGATGATGGTGGTTTGATACTGAGAAAACTTTTGTATGGCGGTCGTGCACGAACCGCTACTCTATGCCCCAGGTCTCATACACAGCAGCCAGAGGAGCCTTTCCAATTTTTTTGTTCCCCACCTGATCGACGAAAAGTTTGGAAAGTAGTGCCTTTTTGTCCTCTTCGCCCAATGCGGCATTTTCTTGATAGTACTCAATTAGCCGCCGGGGTGTCTGGAAATGGCCCTGTATCACCACTGCTTTTTCTAGTGAGATCCCTCGCACCAGCATCAACATGAGAATGAACATTTCCTTGACGGTCATCATATCCGATTTGGACAAAACCGCCTGATAGGTCGGAAGAGTATGCACGCATTCGTATTTTGTGGGTCTGTTCTCGAAGTTTTTCCGGAATTCTTGTAGTATTTCGCTGTACTCGGCCTGGGTCTCCACAGATAACGGTCTCACTACCAAAAGACGGGTTTTGGCGTACCGATCTTTGAGAATACTGGTCATGGCGACGACCCAGTCGACAATATCGTCCGACTTCCTGAACCGCTCGAAAAACAAATTCGACACTGTCATCACCATGGAAATGGCTGTTTGGATGGAATTTTTCATTTCCAAGATCCTGTCGGTATCACAGAGTCCACCTTCTTCGACAATGTAGTAGACGTTGGTGAGGGCCGATTTCTGGAGCCGGTTCTTCTGCTCCACGAATCGGCCGTCCTTGATGGAGATAGCCAAATCATCGATCCTCTTCCGCTCGCAAACGTAGTTCAAAACCACCTCTTTCTGGGTGTGCTTATTCCTAGCAATCCACAAGATATCGCCCACCGCAAGCGTCCGAACATCACAGGAAATGCCCTGGTTGGCTACACGTTTCTGGAAGAAATCCCGTTCTCCCTGGGAACGCATCTCTCTCGTGTCGAAAAGCACGGCGACCTCGAAATCCTCCGGATTCCATATATCATAAGGCACACCATCATAAACCTTCTTTGCCGAATCGTGGGCTTTTCTTCGTAGAGGACTCGACGACGGCTCGACGAAAAGCTGGGTCAGATCGGGCGTGACTCTCACGCCATTGTCAAAGCTCAAATCCACTGTAGGTGCTGGAGACGAATGTATATTCTCCTGTTGCATTATCACTCTAGCCATAGCCAGGCCAGCGTCCGTGAGGATGTACAATTTCGGCGCCCGACCTGTTATCTCTACCAATTCACGACCCAATAAAGTCTTCATTCCGTCCCAGGCCGAGTAGAAGTCTCTGGCAGCTGGATTAGCAGTAAACGAGGAATCGCAGTATTCTGAGGCACTAGAAATAATATCCTCTTTTCGAAGCCCTTTCTGGGATGCGTTGTTCTTGTGCAACGCTATGAGAATTGCCCAGGAGCCCGAGCGTCGCTTGGGGATCCATGAACTTCGCCTTTTCGGCTTCTTCTTTGTAGACTCATCGTCTAATTCATGGGCCCGTTTCCCGCCTACTCTGTCTTCTAGAAAGGTTGCAAAGCCTTCGGGAAACGGCAAGTCCTCTGCCTGGCAGTGTTTTTTCAACTTCCCACACAAAAACTCAAACGTCTTCTGGCCCACACAACTGATCTGTCGTAGTTGTTTGCCGTTTGTGATTGGGTCTGGGTGGTTTTTGACTTTGTCATGGGCCTTACTGTATGCAAAGCCAAGTTTCAGGCCTTTCTTGGTGAGCTCGGCCGCCTGACCCTCGAGCCATCCTGTAAATAGCAGGTTGAGATCAAGAGTAGCCATACTGTTGATAGTAGTGCACGCGCGTCGTCTAGAGTTGTAGGATGGGTTGGAGTTTCGCTAGGAGTTTTCAGGGGATGGTGAACATTTTTTAAGTAAAAGTTGATTGGGGTTTTAGATTTCATAGCTTTGTGTTCTGAGGCTTTCTCGTCTTGGGATGTTTATTCAACAATGTGGTCAGAGGAAGATGTTTGAGATGTGATGGTTACAGATTATGATTTGATGACTTGATTGATTTTTCTAGTTTCGAAACTTTGCAATTTGTGGAGAAAGAACTAAAACGCGTTCTTTTGGTTGAACGTCGCCAATACTCTTGAGAGTGATATGGCTGAGACTACTTCCTATGAGGGGATAGTTAAGCAAAGAATGCTTACTTATTGACGAATCTTCGTGTTTTTGAATATGTAGACGCTTTCAAAGAGTAAGGGGTGAGTTGAATCCAAGAAAATGAAATATTCAGTAATCCTAAATAAACAGTTCTACTATGGCTGCGAAACCAAGTGCTCTCGATATCTGCCCATCAGAGTCGGATTCATCAGCAAACTTAAGTGAGCCACCTTTTATATGATTGGTAGAATTCCTTTGGGCGAAAAAGTAAATCTAACCTGTTCTCCCTTTATTTGTGACTAGAAAGTACCAATGAAGATTCTCTGGAGAAATTAAACTCTTCGATTCTTAACCTAAGCCCACTCCAAAAGGTTATCTCTGATACATCGGCGATATTCAACATAAAAAAATGCAACGCAAAGAAGAATAATTGTCCCCATAGACCCAAAGAAGATCAAGTGATGATTGGCCTCGTGAATCCCACGAACACCACACGTCAAAAAAGCAGGGAGAAAGAACAAAGAAAAACAATAAGAAAACTAAAATCGAGCAAAAAGCTCAAATTCATACTACCGTGTCAAAATCCCCCTTGGTTCCCGAAATCAAGTGGCACTCTTCGTCCCTCCGTTTGCACCCAACTGCCTGCACGCCATCGCAAACACTACTACTATTCTTCAGATGGCTCCACCTCCAAAAGCCAATTGGCGGCAGCAGCTACCGCGGGGAAAACGGCGGCTTGATTTTGACGACGAGCCAAAGAAGCATAAAAAAAGTGAAGCCAAGGCGACCCCTCAAACAGAAACTAATGGAACCAACTCAACAGCAGGAAGAGTACACATCCAGAACAAACCGAACCAGGGCCTAAACGGAAGAGACCAAAAAAAACCACCCCAGACTTTCTCCTCCAATGATGGAAGCTCTGGTAGATCCCTCCTGGGCTTGAGCGGAGAAATTCATCCCCTTCTTCGAGATATGGCTGCTGTACCTCAAGCCAAGGCTGGACCAAAGAAACCTCGAAGCACCTTTGACCCTGCTTCACTCAATCCCTACCTTGATCAGTCGACTGCTGGAGCACTGAGCCACAGACCCCGGCCATTCTCGCTCAATCCTCAGGGCAAGTACGTTGCACAAGGTGACCAGCTACGAGAACAGGCTAAAAAGGACGAAGAGGAGGAGAAACGAAAACGAGAACTAGCGGAGAAAAATCTCCTTCCGGACGAGAATATCGGTGAACAGCTCTACAAACCGCAATGGCCTCCGTTGATCGAATCGTGGGACAGAACTTTTCTTCAGAAAAGGCTGTATGACGAGTTCAAGGGCGATTTCGTCTACGACTCCGAAGAAGCCCCCGTGTCCATATACGTCCAGCATCCCGTGCCTGTGTATGTGGAACGGACTGAGGTGGAGCTGGCATTGCATCTCACGAAGAAAGAACTAAAGAGGAAACGAAGAAATGAGCGCCTAGCCAGACACAAGGAGAAGCAGGACCGTATAAAGCTTGGTCTCGACCCTCCACCGCCACCGAAAGTGAAACTATCCAATTTGATGAATGTTTTAACTAATGAGGCCATTAAAGACCCGACTGGAGTGGAAATGAAGGTTAGGCAACAGGTGGAGGAGAGACACCGCCAGCACATGAAAACCAACGAAGAGCGTCAGTTGACGCCAGAAGAACGACACGAAAAAACTCGTCAACGGCACGAGCGGGACTTGGGCCGGGGTGTCCAAACAACGGTGTTTCGAGTCGACTCCATGGACTCCAAACAGGAGTACAAGGTGGACATCAACGCAAAGCAAATGGACCTTTTTGGGATGGTCTTGTTCAATCCACGCTTCAATTTGGTGATAGTGGAGGGAGGCGAGAAAAGCATCAAGTTCTACAAGAGACTCATGACTAGCCGTATTGACTGGGGTTTGCAGCCAAACCAGAGTAAGTGCGCGATTGTATGGGAGGGACAATTGCGTCAGCTTTCGTTCAAAAAATGGTCTAGAATGTACACGAAGTCGGACGAGGAAGCCATAGCACTACTATCTCGCTTTGGCGTGCAGAATTACTGGCGACAAGCGGCGGCTATCCTGACTTAGTGATGAATTCAGAGGGGCATGGGACAACACACCCGTACACCAGACCACCCGCACTGGCCAACCGTACTTGCTCCAGGCTCGGAGAGTCTACCACTCTTTACAAAATGGGCGCACAATACAAAATCCTCGGCAAGTCGGTCAAGCCCCACGTGGTATGTTGCAATTGTTTGGAAAGGATCTGAGTTTGAAAGAATTGAGCTGAGATGGCCACCGGGCGAAATGAAAATCCCAATACTAACTTCAGCTTTCCATTATTACACTTAGCACGGTGGCTGCTATAGCATTCTTTCCTCGTGGAGCCAAGAAGGAGGTTGTGGACCAGACCACCAAGGCCCCCAAGCCTGCCGGAAAGGAAGAGGAATTCGATTTCCAAAAGCTCATTAAGTATGTATCTGACGCAGAGGTTCAATTGGCCCTACTAACCCCAGTGACTTTACCAAGGACGAGAAATAGTCTATTTCGTGGACAGGTCGTATGTATCAATGAACATTGGTCAAAGATTGTGTAGAGGATAAGTTGTGGGGTAAGATGCTGAGGTTTAATCAGAATGCACTATCGAGTTTTACGGACTTCATGCCCGGATCAGTTAATGAAGAAGTGGGAATTGAGATGAGGGGAATTCGGTGTCCTTTGAATTGAAAGACGAGAAAAATCCAGAAGCTAGGTGAATTTGGGTCCACCCACTCAATATGAAAACAGAGTAGCCATTCAGAGATGAACCGCTTCTTCCATAATAAACTAAGAGTAACCCTTCGAAAAGCTTCTGGAGAATGTCTCCTCATTTGATCCTACGGAGAGCAAAATTACAACTTTGGGAGCTTTGATTGCTCCCAACCAGACGATTACATTACTCTAGGCACTTTATACTTGTTGATCTTAATATTGACCATTGACTACCCAAGATTACCAATGATAATCACAATTTCAAACAATCCCTATTTTGCGCGAGATATTCTTGCTACTTCAACTACTAGTCCATCGCTTCTGTGTTTCGATCACTGATAGTTGCACCCAATGACGATTGAATAGGACTTGGACTGTTCATTCAGTCAACCTCAATCAGCTAACCGTACCATCCTCCCCTTTTCCCAACACCCAATCCTCTACAGCTAGCCTATCATCCCATACCTATCCATTTTATACACCCTTACTTGTCTGTCGTTGCACATCACAACTTCTGTTTCTGTCCGTGAGGGGGCACCATCACTACTCTGCCAACCACCTCACCCCTCTCCAACTTCTCCATCCACTCAGGCAACTCCTCCATGGGTACCTCCTTGACCACTGGGTTCAACAATCCCTTTGAGATCCAGTCGAAGATTTCCAACTGCTCCGCCGAGGTTCCGCCGAAATTGTAGTGAATTGTCACGTCACGCCTAGAAAGATCGTAATTGGGCAACATCAACTTGGAGTTGCCCATGCCAACAATCACTATATGGCCGTAACGAGCCACATACTCGGCGCATTGTGCTGCAGTGGCCTGGTACCCCACGAAATCAAAACAGACGTCGAAAGTCTCGATGCCAGAGAGATCTTCTGTGTCTGAGTAGAATTCGTGGGCACCCGCTTCCAAGGCGTATTTCTCACTTGATGCCTTTTTATCCACACACACAATGTGGCAGCCGTAAGTACGCAAGACCTGAAGGGCGTTTAGCCCCAAACCACCAGCACCGAAAACTAGAACTTTAGTGGTTGGCGTAAGCACGTGGCGGACCTTCTTGATGGCATGGAAGGGAGTCAAAATGGCATCTGAGGCCAGGGCAGCCTGGGCAAACGACACATTGTCTGGAATAGGAAGCAAACACCGAACTTGCTTGACCAAAAGATACTCCTGGAATCCACCATCACTCATGATTCCGAAGCCGCCAGTGGCGTATGGACACTGGTTATCCTTGCCGACACGACATAAGTTACACATTCCACAAGCCATGGCAATTAACAAAGCGTACCTGCCGCCAACCACAAAACCCAGATCCTCCAACGCCAGTCCAACTTCAGCGATAGTACCGCAAACCTCATGGCCCATCACCATACGGTCCGTAGGAGGACTTTGGGACATGAGAATATGGATATCGGAGTGACAAATACCAGCAGCGGTGACCTTAAGCAAGATCTCATTGGGGCCTGGTGTGGGAATGGGGCAATTCTGCCAGCGCTGGATTTTCTTTTTTCCTCTTTCGAATCCGTAGCAGGTCTGTGTCGCTGGCATTTTTGCTGCTTTTCAAGGTGGGATGTGCTCTTTATATAGCTGGTACCGGAATTAGTATCCCCCCGCAATTCGATGCGAGGATTCTGGGGCTCAGGAAAGTTCGGAAAAAAAGAAGATCCTGGATAGAATTGGATGGAGTTGTTCGTGAAAGCTTGGAGATACAAGGAGGTGTAATAGAATTGGGTGGGGAATAGTGCTTCCTTACGGATTAAGGATTTAGAGGATTGATTGTGAAGCTTGTGGGGGTTTTCAAGCGATGTCCCGATGAGGTGGAGAAGATCGACGATTTCATCGAGATTTTGAAGTTCACGAGTCTTTCTCACAAACTTGTCTGAAGTAAAGTCTGTTAAGTCTCGGACATTCCGGCAAAACTGACGAGCTTTTGTGAAGCATAGTCCATTGTGATCCGGCTTCGACTTATTGAGATAGGCGTGAATGAGAACGAACCAGGACCATGTCGACAATTCGATTTATATGAAAGGGAGCACATGAGCTTATATTATAGGTTCAAAGCGTCCTGGGTGGCTTTTTTAACGCAAATACTGAATTTTGTCGGATTGGATTGTCTGATCCACGGAATTATCAACTCCGAGATCCGCGAGAAACAACTAAGTTTTTCACAATTTGAGCCAGAATTTTGAAAAATGCGAGCTTGGAGGACTTCAACGGTCCAATAGGGGAGAATATCTTCACTTTGAATTTTACGCTAACCTAGGGGTGGAGAGTCGGTCGTTGTAGAGAAAGCATCGGTCAAAGTGGAGGACCGAGATGTTCCTTTTACCTGAACCGTGGAATAACAGAGGCAGGGGTAGTTAAAGCTCAGGGATTCCGTCGGAAAATTCATATAAGCGACTACTTCATTGGCTATCGCAATTGAAGTTCAGATTTATAGTTAGTTTATCAACGGAAAAGTTGAGTGAAGGCCGTCAGATCAGAACAAACGGGGGTTTGATCTACAGCCTGAATTACCCGAGCCAGCTGTTTTCATGGCTTGTCTGTGGGACTTACCTCCAAACCATAGGCCACTCAAAGACACCTTACTGTGTAGTTAATAGGTGAAAAGTAGGCAAAATTTTGACTTTCCGGGTTGCGGAGCTTCTAGAAGGTGAAATGTTGATTTATAGTGCTTCTCTTCGAACCATCGACACCGGATCTTTATCACGATGGGCTGGAAAAGACACAGAGAAAAGTTTGGAGCTCGCATTTGCTCCCAATATGATCCACCTCTTTCGATCTTGGAACAAAAGCCGAGAGCAGAGCTGATCAAAGAAGGTCCTTTTTTTGCAAGCCAAGAGTCTGCAATAAGTACGGTTACCGAACCAAATGGAGGTATTAAAGTTGTTTGCATTCTCAGGGACTAATTTCCTGATATACGAGCAGGCGACTTGGTTTCAGAAATAAAGATTGAGCTTTGGATTGGCTGAACATTTCTCTTCTCGTGGTATAGCAGTATCGAATTCCGCCATAACACAGACAGATACCACATTTGGCGAACCTGTAGCATAGATCACTCGCTTTTAGTCGCCATTGTGTGGGACAAGGAGGAGTCTGACGTTATTGCAAGAGTAAGAAAAGAGCTCAACTGTTTGTGGATGAAGGAAAGCGACGTAAAGTGTGGAATCTGCCTCGTAGAAGTTCTACCAAGGATACAGTAGCTTCACATCTACACCCACACTTCCACTTATCTAATCAGTTTCCGGAAAAGCATGTGCTGATTTATATCTTGTCAACTTCAGAGCAAAGTATTCAATGCCTTTTTCACGATAGCTTGCCATATCACGAGTCCTAAGTCAGTACCCAAAACAACTCCTCGTTTATCACCCCGATCAAAAAGCCAGACAGCTCCGTGAAGTCGGCCGAGTTGATCACGTTCAACGACATTCCGCAAGCAAGCAGAATCGATGCAAACAGAGCAAAGTGTATCAATTATCTTGCCCAAACAGGCAAATCGTCAATATACTCGTTCACGTCCCAAAACGCGTTCACGTCTGGTCGCGTCAACGTTGTCGCTTTCTTCAGTTGAGAGAAGATTCCCCATTTATTTGTAAGAATTATCAGATCCTTTCAAAAGACATGCTCGTAAATCATGTTCTGCCAGAATTGCCCAATTTCTACCTCCACCGCGTTGTGGGCTATTGTCTGGTGATGTCTTATCTGGCACAGACGTGTGCATAAGAAACACAAACAACCTGTGTCCAGCTGAGTCCGATCCGGAGCCACAGATTGATAAGGTAAGCGACATTCACCCCCTGGGGAAAGGGAGAGATCTGAAGAAGCAATCTTGGCAGTTCACAAGAATCGGGCTTTTTGGGTGTGGCGATTTTCGTGTTGTGTACTCAGCGAAGGGTTCAGAGTGGTCTTGAACGGATGCTTTCTTCATTGAACGTGGATAACGCATGTAGACATCTGTAATCTAAATAACACGGTTCTGCCAGTGGTCTCTGGCTAATTTGGGCATCGAAAGTTTGCACCCAGATCGAATGTTTGCAGCAATTTGTCAGCCAAATGCCCCTGACTCCCGCCCCTTTTGCCAACCGGCCTTTTTCCTTAAATCCTACAAAAATATTAGATTAAATTCGATTACAACAAAAGAAATACCTCCTCCCTAAAAGACTCCTCCTCAAATTACACCAATAACAGGGATGGCCGAAGAACCACGTCTCTTGTCGCGCGACACGGGTTTGTTTTGATGGAGACAAAATTTTCTGTGCACACGCGTACTATATATTCTCACCATCTGCTCCTAAAAACATAACGTCTTTTTTTGCACTACCACTTACCAATAATGTACGTCTACAAAAGAGACGGCCACAAGGAGCCCGTGCGCTTCGACAAGATTACCGCCAGAGTGCAGAGGTTGTGTTACGGTTTGGACACCGATCACGTTGATGCCGTTGCCATTACTCAGAGAGTCATCTCTGGTGTTTACCAAGGTGTGAACACGATTGAGTTGGACAACTTGGCTGCCGAGACCGCGGCCTATATGACCACTATCCACCCAGACTACGCTATTTTGGCTGCTAGAATCGCCGTCCTGAACTTGCACAAGCAGACTACCAAGCAGTTCTCTCAGGTCGCTAAGATCTTGTGGGAGTACGTCAACCCCAAGACAGACTTGCACTCGCCCATGATCTCCAAGGAAACCTACGACATCATCACAGAGCACGCCAACGAGTTGAACTCCGCCATCGTCTACGACAGAGACTTCAACTACAACTACTTTGGTTTCAAGACCTTGGAGCGTTCTTACTTGCTTAGAGTCAACGGCAAGGTTGCCGAGAGACCCCAGCATTTGCTTATGAGAGTCGCTGTCGGTATTCACGGTAGAGACATTGAGCGTGTCATCGAGACTTACAACATGATGTCCCAGAGATACTTCACCCACGGTTCCCCCACCTTGTTTAATGCTGGTACTCCTAGCCCCCAGATGTCGTCTTGTTTCCTTGTTGCCATGAAGGAAGACTCTATCGACGGAATTTACGACACCTTGAAAACATGTGCTTTGATCTCCAAGAGTGCTGGTGGTATCGGTTTGCACATCCACAATATCAGAGGAACTGGCGCTTACATTGCCGGTACCAACGGTACCTCGAACGGTATCATCCCCATGGTGCGTGTGTTCAACAACACTGCTCGTTACGTGGATCAGGGTGGTAACAAGAGACCTGGTGCTTTCGCTCTCTACTTGGAGCCATGGCACTCGGACATCTTTGACTTCATTGACATCAGAAAGAACCACGGTAAGGAAGAGATCAGAGCCAGAGACTTGTTCCCTGCCCTTTGGATTCCTGACTTGTTCATGAAGAGAGTCGAGCTGAATGGCGAATGGACTTTGTTCTCCCCTAACGAGGCTCCCGGTTTGGCTGACTGCTATGGTGACGAATTCGTCGAGTTGTACGAGAGATACGAAAGAGAGGGCCGTGGTAGATCCACAATCAAGGCCCAGAAGCTCTGGTACTCCATCTTGGAGGCCCAGACCGAAACTGGTACTCCTTTCATGTTGTACAAGGATGCTTGTAACGAGAAAACCAACCAGAAGAACTTGGGTATCATCAAGTCCTCCAACTTGTGTTGCGAGATTGTCGAGTACTCCTCTCCTGAGGAGGTTGCCGTGTGTAACTTGGCTTCTATTGCCTTGCCCACTTTCGTCCAGAAGGACGCCAACTCGTGCTGGTACGACTTTGAGAAGTTGCACGAGGTGACCAAGGTGGTTACCAGAAACTTGAACAGAATCATCGACCGTAACTACTACCCCGTTGAGGAAGCCAAGAGATCCAACTTCAAGAACAGACCAATTGCCCTTGGTGTTCAGGGTCTTTCCGACGCGTTCATGGCTTTGAGATTGCCATTTGAGTCTCAAGAAGCCAAGGAGTTGAACATTCAGATCTTCGAGACCATCTACCACGGTGCTGTTGAGGCCTCCATCGAATTGGCCCAAGAAGAGGGGCCATACGAGACCTACGAAGGCTCGCCAGCTTCCAAGGGCTTGTTGCAGTATGACTTGTGGAACAGGAAGCCTACTGAGTTGTGGGACTGGGACACCTTGAAGCAGAACATGGCCAAGCACGGTCTTAGAAACTCGTTGCTTGTGGCCCCAATGCCTACAGCCTCCACATCCCAGATCTTGGGTAACAACGAGTGTTTCGAGCCATACACCTCAAACATCTACTCGAGAAGAGTGCTTGCTGGCGAGTTCCAGATTGTTAACCCTCACATGTTGAAGGACTTGGTCGACTTGGGTATCTGGAACGACTCGATGAAGAGTAACATTATCGCCAACAACGGTTCGATCCAGTCGTTGCCCAACGTGCCAGACGAGATCAAGGCCTTGTACAAGACTGTGTGGGAGATTTCTCAGAAACACATCATCGACATGGCGGCAGACAGATCAGCTTTCATTGACCAGTCGCAGTCGTTGAACATCCACATCAAGGACCCAACAATGGGTAAGTTGACCTCGATGCACTTCTACGGATGGAAGAAGGGTTTGAAGACGGGTATGTACTACTTGAGGACCCAGGCTGCCGCTGCTGCGATCCAGTTCACCATCGATAAGAACTCAGTTGGCGAGGCCGGAAAGACTGTTGCTATGATGGAGAAGTTGAACCAGAGAAAGTACCTTCCGAAGCGCCTTGAGGCATCTTCGGCCACACCTTCGCCCAATGTGACCAGCGTGAGCGAGGAGAACGCCCGCGCTGTCTCCACGGAGCCATCTCTGTTGGAGAACCTGGTTGCGGAGTTGCAGATCGAGGAGAAGGCCACTGAGGGGGAGAAGTCAGAGGGAACAGCCAAGGAGGGCGAAGAAGGCAGCGACATCTACAGCTCGCAGGTGATTGCGTGTGCCATCAACAACCCAGAATCGTGTACTATGTGCTCTGGATGAGTCACGAGTGGAAATATAATAATGTCAGGGATTAGCGAAGTGCGGTGAGTAACCGGTGTAGATAGTAGCCGCGGTGCGGATTGGCGCGTTGTAAATCCGACAGCGCAGACTGCATGTACGTGTGTCAGTGGCCGGTAGCGAATCTAAGCCCATGTGCTTACCTCCTTGTGTGGCCGGCTTCCAAAATGACTTCAAACTAGCGAAAGTCAAGCTATAAAATTCTTCGGTAAGCCAGAATCAGAGTCAAATGGCGCACGGCAGAATGACTTCTCTGGTTGCCACCCAAGCGCCGCACTCGGCCCGCTACCGGTGAATCCGGGTCGCGACATCGGGGCCCCGGCAATGTTTCTGTCGCATGAGGCGTGGCTCTTCCGCAGCCGCCCAGTTGTACGGCTCCTGATAAGGCACCCCTCAAAATCCAATCAAATGCCGTTCGAGCAGCACCAGCTATAACCTATTTCAGGAAGTCTGTTATTTCTGCCCTCGATACGCCCGAGTGCATTGTGTCCTGAAGCTCCCCTTGGCATACATTGGCATTGACATTGACAGGATTTCTCTTGGCTGATGCGGGGCCACTGGAGACTTTGGTTTCTTGTGCGGCATGAGAGCGGCAAAGGGCCTGTGGAGTTATATTTTTTTTTATAGATTCAGCGAGAGATGCAAGGGATGCTATTACGAATTACTCATGGCTTAGCCGTGGACAGAGGTGAGCGGTGATATCGATGGCAGAAAATTTTGACACAAACAGAATTGAAAGTCACAAAACACTTCGTAGATCTGACATCGGAAAAATCTTCAAAAAAGTAGACCCCACCATTCGGATCTGAGTGGGGCCTGCGTGCCCGCTCGTAAAAAAGAAGGCAACACGGCCTTCAGCGATAGGCTCTGCTGCCTTAATTCCCATGCGGCGCGATAATGCATCCACACGGCGATGTGGTATAAAAAGTGGTGTATTTGCAATCAAAAAATCTGGTCCGCATTTTTAGTACCATGGATAAGATTAAGGCCACGCTCTTCCTGGAGAAGAAGGTGGATCTCTCTACCGAGGAGAAGAACCTCTCCTCCTCCGACAACGAAGCCCCAGTTGCCTTGGTGGTGTCGAAGTCGCAGGAATACGACCCTATTGACCATGCTATTGCCGCCCAGATCTCCAATGACGGGTACGCTGCCATCACAGTGGAGGACGATTCCCCATATCCCGAAGTCAGAGCTTCGGTGCCTTCCACAGACGACCCGCTGGTTTTCCAAAACACCGTGAGAATGTGGGTCCTCGGTACCATTTTGACCACGCTTGGTTGCGGTATGAACTTGCTTTTCTCCTTCCACAGACCATCTTTCAGTATCACCACATATGTGACGTCCATTTTGGCGTACCCGCTCGGTCGTGCTTGGGAGTACGCCATTCCAAACTGGAAGGTCTTCGGTGTCGAGATGAACCCAGGTCCTTTCAGTTTGAAGGAGCACACCATCATCACCATTATGGGCTCTGTGTCTTTCGGTGGTGGTGCTGCTTACGCCACAGACATTCTTTTGTCGCAGAACAAATTCTACAACTCCGACTACGGTGTGGGTTTTGCCATTTGCGCCATTCTCTCCACCCAGGTGATTGGTTTCTCCATGGCTGGTATGGCCAGAAAAGTCTTGGTTGAAGCTCCATCTGCAGTGTGGCCTGCCAATCTTGTCACGGCCACTTTCTTGACCAACATGCATATTAACGAGAACCACCGTGCTAACGGCTGGAAGATCTCCAGATACGCCTTTTTCGCTATTGTGTTCTTGTGCTCGTTTGTGTGGTACTTCTTCCCCGGCTTCATTTTCCAGGCCTTGTCATACTTTGCCTGGCCCACGTGGATTGCCCCAGACAATGTGACCGTGAACCAGGTGTTTGGTGCCTCTTCGGGTATGGGCTTGATGCCTATCACCTTTGACTGGAACCAGGTCGCCGGCTACATTGGCTCGCCCTTGATTCCTCCAGCATCTGTCATTCTTACTATTGGCCTTTCCATTGTCATCATTTACTGGGTCATCACTGCCGCCCTTTACTGGACAAACACATGGTACGCTAAGTACTTGCCTTTGTCGTCGTCCGACTCCTACGACCGTTACGGTGAGGTTTACAACGTCTCGAAGATCATGAACGTGGAGAACTTGACGCTTAACGAGGAAGCCTACAAGAACTACTCTCCATTGTTCATGCCCACTACGTTTGCCATTTCCTATGGTGTTTCGTTTGCTTCTATCATCGCCACAGTTGTTCACACGGTTCTTTTCCACGGTAAGGACATCATTAACCAGATCAAGCAGAAGGAGAAGCCTGATGTCCACCAGCGTCTTATGAGAGAGAACTACAAAAACATTCCAGAATGGTGGTTCCTCATTGTGTTCCTTATCGCTTTTGCCCTTTCCATTGTCACCATCAGAGTATGGAACACCGAGATGCCCGTGTGGTCGCTTATTGTTGCCCTCCTCATTGCCTTGTTCTTCTTGTTGCCTGTCGGTATCATTTACTCCATCACCAACATTGCTGTTGGTTTGAACGTTGTCACCGAGTTCATTATCGGTTACATGGTCCCAGGTAAGCCTTTGGCCATGATGTTCTTCAAGACCTACGGATACATCACCAACAACCAAGCTGTCACATTTGCTCAGGACATGAAGCTTGGTCACTATATGAAGATTAAGCCCGTGCTTCTTTTCTGGGCTCAATTGTGGGCCACGATCTGGGGTTCTCTTGTTCAGATTGGTGTGTTGAGATGGGCTTACGGTAACATTGACAATTTGTGTGATTCTAAGCAGAAGAACGGATACTCTTGTCCTAACGGTAGGGTGTTTTTCAACGCTTCTATCATTTGGGGCGCCATTGGTCCTGGAAGAATGTTCTCCCAAGGCCAAATCTACTACCAATTGTTGTTCTTCTTCCTTCTTGGTTTCTTGCCAGTGATCAACTGGCTCGTGCTTAAGAAGTACCCCAACCACTGGATCAGATGGCTCAACTGGCCGGTGTTCTTCTCCGGTACTGGTTACATTCCTCCTGCCACTCCATACAACTATGTCAACTACTGTGCCGTGGGTATCTTCTTCGGTGTCTTCATCAAGAAGAAGTTCGCTCACTGGTACTTCAAGTACAACTACTCCCTTTCCGCTGGTTTGGATATTGGTTTGGCCTGGTCTTCGTTGATCATCTTCTTGTGTTTGAGTTTGACCAATGCCCAATTCCCATCCTGGTGGGGTAACAGTATTTTGGACAGAACTTCCGACATGTTGGGCACTGCTGTCAGTAAGACCCTCGCGTCTGGTGAGGCTTTTGGTCCTGACTCTTGGTAATCAACTCTAATTCTTCTTATATATAGGTGAGCTCAGATTAGTGATTTTTCTTGTAGCCGTAAGTGGTCCTTCTGCCTGATGTACAAAGATCTCCAGGTGCGTATTGTAATCACTGAACGTGCTTCGTCTTATTTCAGAAGCTTAATTTAGGCCCTCAAGCTTCTAGAATTGGCTTTTGTACCTTGATCAGGTAAGTCGAGAGATAGAATCTTATCTGCTGCATGCGGCTCGATTTGGTTCAGAAGGGTGTGGTAAACAATGGCTTTAAGGCGTTGCAACAGTCCTGAATGTTTGAGCTATTGTGTTTCCTGATAACGACCTGTAAGTCATTTCCCACGAATAGCAAATTCCTCAAATTTTTTAAATTTTTTTATTCTGAAACGAAGTGCTGAATTTACGTCCACTTTGTCAAAGAGTGCGCCAGAAATCTAAATTATTTGCATGAGGAGTCAGGAACTACGAATATTCACTTTACTCAATAATCTCGTTTCGGATGGCTGATTCCATCGGAGGAGAACTTTGAAAAAAGGAAAGAGGTCTTTTGCTTGGGATGATGCGAAGAGTTTCTACTAGTTGTAATGAGCAGCGCAAAATGACCAAGTGGCTCGTTTAAAGAACCTACTTGTAAAAGTTGAGTGTCTTAGCGAAACTAAGACCCGAAAGTTATCCAAGCAGCTGGACAGTTACACTGGTATGCCCAAGCGATCTTATGAAATGTATCAGTGCTGTTCACGTTATAGAGAGACAAAGTATTGCTTATCCCAAGACGAGTTTCCGGAGCGTTCCGTTTAATGGCCGCAAGCTGAGCAGGTTATTGAAAGGAAGGTTATTGCTTTGGCGGAGAAGATCGAAGCTCGCCATAGGTTCGTGGAGAATCCGACAGGCAGTTAGTTTAATAAAAATGGATTCGTTAATAGAGCAACTCAAAGACTAAAAGATGTATTTAGCCCGCCATGGTGCTAATGTTGAAATGTGATGTTTCGAATAAGAGACCGCTCAAACGTCTAGAATATGCCAACTTACACCATCTTACCATGCACACGTTACATAAGAATACAAAGATTTGGGACAAACTAATACAGCCTAGTGTCACCTATGGACTATGTTGAAAAATCGTGTGCTCACGGGCCATATATTTGCACAACAACACGACAAATCTAATTAAGTCCTCAGATGCGTCTATTTCAGACACAAGTTGACCAGATTAAAAGGAGACATGTGTTGGCAGCCCGAAAGAACTTTGTTTTTATAATTCAATCGTAATCATAAGATTGCAAATGTAGCAAACTAGGAGATTTTGAAGACATGAAGATGTCAGCTTACAGTACAGAGAATTCGATGATACAGTCTCAGAGCGCAACAGTTTGGAAGCTGGTAGAATCATGACAACATGTTCCATAAGCAGGTGCTTGGTTTAATCGAAATATCTCAACTCGATGATATTCTTGCGTTCTTTGTGCCCACAAGAAACCTCATGCGTACAAAAATCTAGGAACTTTCACCTCCCTTACCACGTTCACCTAAACCAGCTTTTTTTCTTGATAATTAGCCACCATCTTCAATTAAGCTGCCGGGCAAAGTACATGCCGATCCCCCATTGGCCTTCACATTTACCTAACCTACTTCTTTTCTCTAAGGCTCTAAAGGATCATTCCGAAAAACAGAATACCCCTCTCATGCCAGAATAAGGAATAACCTCCCCGAGTCAAACAAATGATCATCTTTTTCAAAAACTGCAAATTGCATTATTTCCAGCTCACTCTTCTCTCGAGGCACCAGTACTCCTTATCTGACCAGTCCGGCACAGGTCCGAAGCAAAGACCGAGAAATCCCCCCAAAGATAGATATTACACCAAACACATAAAACCTCCATATCTGCAGAACCAAGCTATTCCTTAATGTCAGACGAACAGCGGCTGTCGTTACTACAACACAAACAGCTCGATCCAGAGAACCAGCTCGGCTCGGAGACTCCGGACAGTACTCCAGAAACACCTGAAGCGTCCCGAGGTTCGTCCCCAGAACTGTCCCCAGAGCCAGAGTTGCAGACCAGATGGAGCTCGCTTCACCCTAAAACATGGAAGGATTCAATTAGAAGTTTCTTCGTGGCTTGGGCAAGAGGCCCTGCTCATCCCAGGGACGATCCTCCTAAACCTATTGGAAGACTCCGTCAGCTTGAACTACTCCCAGATCGGTTCCGCAGCAAGGTGCTGCCCACTTCTAGAGTCTTGTTGTTTCTTGTCTATATGCTTCTCTGGATAGCCATTTGGTCCAGGGTGCTCCTACCATACTTCACCGAAGTGCCTCAAGTTAAGGGAAGTCCAGACACCAAAGTGATTTCTCTTACTTGCGGCGATGCCTACGATTTTTGGGAAGGCAAGAATGCTGTCTGCGGCCTAGACGCCCAGAAATGTCCTAAACTCCACCAGGATAAGGATGTGATCATCAGATGTCCAGCCTTATGTGATCGCGGTAGCTGGCTCTACTCGCTGAGAGCTGTAGGTAACCAGATGATCAAATACAGAGGCTTGTTCGTTGGTGGTGGCGAGAAGGAACGTGACGAGAGTGGAGCCATTACGTTTCCATATCGTGCAGACTCGTTTCCTTGCGGAGCTGGCGTTCACGCTGGAATCATTTCTCCATTCAGCGGCGGATGTGCTAAGGCGTCCTTTGCAAGCGGTCCTCAGACTTCATTTGCAGCAAAAAAGGGCCACTATGTTTCTGACTCTGTCGAATTCGACTCCTTCTTTCCTACTTCCTATGTCTTCACAGAGCTTGATACCAAGGTATCTCATTGCAAAGACCCTCGAATTGTGGTGCTCATCTTGAACATTATTCTTGGCTTGCCTATCGTGGTTTTTGGATCTTCTGCTGTCTTCGTTTGGCTGATCATGTCCGTCGGTTTCTGGACAATCACATTGGCTACAGACCCTCCGACCTTGGTGGACCCTGCCAAGCCCGAAACATTCTACGAATTGATTTCCATGAGTTTGGGCAGATTTCTTCCCACCTGCTTTGTCATGTACTTCTTGTGGAAAGTCAGCTTGCAAAGAACATTCAGCAAACCACAGGATGCGGACTCCAACCCGGCAGACAACCAAACACCGACTGCATCGCCCATGTCCAGACTCATTTTCTGGTATCCGTTCTTTTGGCTCGGTGTGCTCAACAATATCACGTTTGACAGATTGCCTGTGGACAGATTGACATGGAAAGATCTCCAAGCTCAGCCAGGTGCCCTTCTCACGGTTTCCGTATTTTCCGTCATTATCATTGGCTGTGTTATCACGCAAGCATACCTGGTGTGGCTCTCGGGGAGATTTAACAAACTCATCAAGCTATACATCATGATGTTCGCTGCTTTGTTTGCAATCGCATGGATTCCAGGCTTGACGCTTCGTATCCACCATTACATCTTTGCATTGATGTTTATCCCGGGGTGTTCCACTAGAGGCCGTACGGCTTACGTGTTTCAGGGCCTCTTGCTTGGCCTTTTCCTATCCGGCGTTGCTCGCTGGGGGTACGCTTCAATTGCAGAAACAAACATGTCGCTTTTGCGTGGTGAGCCAGTAGGCAAAATCACACCACCGACCATCTTTGACGTTGATGCCTCAAAAGGTTTGATCTACTGGGAAGACAGCTTTGACAGTGCTGCAGTCAAGAATAACACGTTTTTGACCCAAGAGCTCACCAAGTACACCCATGTGTCTCTTTTGGTCAACGACGTGGAGAGGTACATTGATGTGAACGAGGGCAAGTTGAACATTACCGAGCTTGTCGAAAACAACCAATATCTCGACAGTCTTGTCAAAATGTCCTTGACTCTGCAGAGCGAGCAAGACGGTATCCCGCTTTACTTAAGAATCGCGAGATACGACGCCAAAAGGAATCGCCACGGTGACTACACAAAAGCTTATAAGCTTCAATACCCCAGTTTCAACTTCACCAAAGCAGAACCTGGAGTGACTTAAATTATTTCTGGATCATCGGACAGATTTAGAATGGGAGTGGTTGCACACAAACGGCCTGTATAAAACATAGACGATACCTCAACCTCACACACGTCAACTAAAAACCAGAATAGAATACACCTACCATGGACGACTTCAGTGACTCAGGCGAATTGTACACCATAAGAAACCAGTTCTTCACAAGCCAGCATCACAAGGTCGTATCTTACTCGTTGGACTCATTTTCTGAGGAGAATAAGCTCAAGGTTTTAGAATTCCAAGTTAGATCCAGTGTTGCCTTGTCTCAAGATGCTTCCGAGTTGATTGATTTGGGCAAGCTGATTCTTCCCGACCAGACGCACGTATTTGATGTGTTGCAAGCCTGGAACGACTTGATGACTTTTGGCATTGACGAGTCCACGTACTTTGACGATGTTGTGGATGCTGAGTTTGAGTTGCAGGCCAGTCTAACCGCCCTCTACTATGTCAAATTTAAGAAGGACATTGCGCTGGCTATTCAGCTTCTTGTGAAGTACACGAACTACAATACCAATAATGTTAAGGAGTTGGAGCCTTACTTGATTCTTGTGCAGTTGTATTTGGTCAAGGAGAACTTCTCCGAGGCCTACAAGATTTATACCGGCTTCCAGAACTTCCCTCCTCAAGCCAGGGACAACATCATTTACCAGGTATTAGAGAGTTGGATCTTGTCGATCAAGGGCGAGTCCGAAAACATCTCCAATTCCTACTACTTCTACGACGAGATGTTGTCCACGGATTTTGATGACGATCCTCAGGGCAAGTTCCGTATATTGAATGTTTTGCTTGTGATGACGTTGCAATTGAAGCATTACCCAGAGGCCAGAGAGTTGTTGAATCTGATCAACGCTCTCAACTACAAGGGCAATGAGAATGACGACTTTATCGCCAACCAGGTGACTTTTGACTATCTCACCAACGGCGGCGCCAACGTCCCCGCCTTGTTACAGCGCTTGAAAGAGTCTAACGCTGAGCACCAGTTGCTTGCGGACTTGGAGGACAAGAACGCTAAGTTTGACGAGATTGTGAGCAAGTACCAGGCGGCATAGACACCATTGTATACTAGAAGAACACGAGCATTTAAGCACCACTGTTATGGGCATTTTTACCATGCACTGAACCATGGCGCAGGCATTTGAATCATGTAGAATTGCTATGTCCCTTGTTACTCGTCTATTTTGACAACCTCGCCCTCGTCGTTGAACTTTAAACCCTCGGCGAGTAATCTCTTTTCGATCTCCTTCAACTCGTTTTCTCTCTCCAAAAGTTCTCTTCTCTTCGTGATCAAATCCTGATGCACACGCTCCTCAAACTTCTTTAAGCGCTCTTCCTCCAACTTGATCTGCTCTTCCTTCATTAGGTAGCTTGACTCCTCTTCCCTCTTTTCGCCGTCGTTGTCATCCTCTTCGTTATTACTGTAGGAAAACTTCTTGCCCGACAACGCTTCTGTTCTGTAGTTCTCGTAGATCACCTCTTGCGTGCGTTCCTTGAACTCGTTGAGATGTGTGATCAAAAGAATGTTTTTCAATATCGTGAAGTCGTTGAACTCGGGTAACTCGATGTTGATGGGTTTGGCGTAGGCGGGGTTTAACACACGCAACTTCAAAAGATCGTCCTCGTCGTCGCCCAGTTCCTGGAATTTGTTGGCGCCAATTACAGCAAAGGGAATCAACGAGTTCAAGTACTTGTTGTATTCGATGATCTCGTCGTCAATGTAGTCCTGCTCATACTCGTACTCGTTGAATCTGTAGTATTGGATCTTGTAATTGTTGAGGTCCTCGAGAATCAAGCTCTTATTCAAGCTCAACTCTGCAGGCGTCAAGGAGTCTGCTTTGGCAATCACAGGGATCACATTGACCAATCCACTGACGTGTTGCAAGAATTTGACGTCAATTTCCGAAAGACCATGGCCTGTTGCATTGATCAAGTAAATCAAAACGTGAATACGGCCATCTTTGAACCGGGGGTTACGTTTCACCCTGCTCTCCTCCAAAAGCACCTCGTCGTACTGATGTCTGATGAAGTCCACAATGATCTTGAAGTCGTCGTCACAGTCAATAGCATTGGCAAAGTTTGGGGTATCAATGATGTTCAACGAAATCTTATGTCCGTCGTTATCCTCCAATTCGACATTTTCGTGTCTCAACGTAAGCCTTTTTTGAAAAGGGTCCTGGCTGCTGGTCAGAGACGTTGGAACTATGGAGTTACCTCCACAGAGGGAGTTAATCAAGGTGGAACGGCCCAGTCCGGACTCACCAATAATCATGGCTGAGAAATTGATGGACTTTTTGACGGTCCTTCTTTTTCTCAACGCGGATGACGACGTGTTATAGTCTTGGTACGACATGGTAGTTTGAAGAGGAGGATTCTGTTGGTGTTTACTTGCGAAAGACACGTCTTGGTGTGCAGGTGGGAATTTTTCAGGAACCGAAGTGGCTGGGATGCCAGGGCTGCTGAGGCGATCAACGGGGATGGTCCAATGTTTTTTTGATTGGAAAAATTGATTTTTGCTTCTGATTGTGGATATTAACGCCGTTTTAGCGTGATCACGTGTTTAGGCACGTGAAATTGCTCTTCACGAAGCATAGTTTTGGCGATGTATTCACGGTTTGATGGTATTGCTTTGGTATCAGTGATCATAGATTTTTTACAATGGCTATTTGATAGCGCTCTCGAAGCGTGTTGTGGGTTGATTGATTAAAGACAATAAAGATAAACTGGTCCAAACACCCCTACACCCGTACATCTTCACAAGCCTTCGTCCTTAAATCCAACGAAAAGTTCATCAAACCCAAGAGCTTTTTGGCTGTATGAAGCTTTGAGACACTTGAACGTGAGGCAAGCCTTCATGATTAGCTATATTACCAAAGGACATTCAGACTAAGTTTTGCAGTTTGAATGAAAGGTCTTAGCCCCTAGACAGCATGTAGCTTCAATTATTGTTCAATTCTTACATAAGAGCGGTGATTACAGGCGACTCCAACTGTGTTTTCCTTCCACTCTTCAATTCTGTGATTAAAAGGCCTCATGAGATATGGTTGCAAAAATGTCGCGGCTGCCTGGGCACAAGGGGTATCGCATTTCCTGGCCACCAGCCAACAAAAAAGCCTCAAATGAACACCACCAAATCTTAAACTCGTAATCAACAGGCGAACAAACTTTCGGCGGTATTTGACTCATTTTGGTAGGAAACACTCGAGCCCAGCTGAGGCAGCGACGACATTGTCGCGCCTCATACAGTGAAGCTTCAATGGCACACTGGGCGGATGTTCCAGACCAATTTAGACGGACCAATTTGTATTACTTTCTGAAAGCAGAACGGCTACACAATGAAAAGATTACAACTAGAAGCCTCCTTTACTAATCAGCCAAAGCTTGATGGCCTGTGATTTCTTGCTTTTCCATGAACTAGGTTGGTAAAAGCAAAACCCCTCAGCTTACGGTGGCCGCCCAATTACAGATCAACCAAAATTGATAAATGGATCGTGATTTTCTGGAATTTCTCCAGCTAAGCTAAACGCTGTTCAAGCAATAAGCAGGATCACATTACTCGAAACCCTACATTCAAGTAATCCTGAGCTCCCAGGGCAGCTCCCCAGGAACTCCCCTTCAATTGTTTCTTCACGCATCACGTGCCACACATATACGATTTACCCTGCCGCCCACAGTAACGGCGCAAAAAGAAATCACAACCATGATAAAACAAAGACCAGCCACACTGGCTGACGGGCACGGTACGTTTCCTAAAGTGGAGTCTATCCGAAATGGCACTGTATGCAATACACCAAGAAAAAGTCCAGACGGTAGGGGTAAATTCAACTTTCGCAGATCTTAGCACCTCAAAAAAAAAAACCGCATGCACATGTCAAGCGCAAAGTAGTGAGGAGGTCACAAAAGCACTTCCCTTGAGATTCAAGAGTACATCTGGCTCGGAAAAATAGCGGAAAGCAGCAGCAATTTGTTTATCCATGTCACGTGGCGTCGCCCAACGGCCCACGGACCCCTAGGCTGTTCTCGCCGAGTCTCGACTCAAAACTCCTCAGGGTCCTCCGAGGTCAACTGTTTCGGAAAACGTGGAGACTCGTCAAAAGTTCCTGATTCTCCACTGGCCCATCTACTGGAAAAAGCGAAAAAAGCAAAACTGCTTATCGTCATTGTTCACCTTGCCAATCCGAGGCACAAAGACCTGGATTGGGGTTCTTGCAGGCCAACTTTTCGCAGCCAGAATCACGTTCACCACTCTCTCGCATGCACATATAAGCTCCACTCCCGCCATATCCTTCTTTTATCACCAGCATGGAATACCACTTAGTCGTGCTAGTGCACGGAATATGGGGAAACTCGTCCCACATGCTGTACCTTGCTGACCAGATCCAGCGAAACGCCAAAAGCAAGGACTCTATTGTGGTTTATAAGACTGGCTCCCATCTGGGGTATAAGACGTATGACGGGATTGATGTGAACGGCAAGCGGGTTGCCGACGAGATTTTTGCCGAAACGTCTCGTCTTAACGAGCTGGGAAAAGTGACTAAACTTTCGGTTATCGGCTACTCTTTGGGCGGCTTGATGTCTCGGTATGCCTTGGGTGTATTGTACCACCACAAGTACTTTGACGAGGTCCAGCCGATCCACTTTGCTACTTTCTGCTCGCCTCACGTGGGCATCAACAGTATCAGTCGGTCGTTGTCGTCGAGGATATTCAACCTTGTGGCTCCGTACGTCTTGGTGCACCTGGGCCAGCAGATGTTCTTGAACGATAAGACCGCGGTTGTGGGAAACGACGGTCGCTTGCCTTTGCTTGTGTGGATGGCAGACTCAAAATCGCCATTCTACAAAGCGTTGGAGGCTTTCCAGCACCGTTCACTTTACGGAAACGCCATAAACGACCGCAGAACAAGCTGGTACACCACCTTCATCTCCAACGTTGACCCGTTCAACACCATGGTCAATGAATCGCTCAGTGCCTATAATCTAGAGTACATCAAGGGCTACGAGCCCAACGTGATCGACTTTACGAAATCCATATCGTTCAGCAAGATCGTCCGACCCCCACGCAACAAACAGAGCTTCAGCCCCATGCGCTGGATCTACAAGATTCTTGTGTGGACCAAGGTCCTGGCGTCTCTTCTTGTGATCATGCCTATTTACTCCATCTACCTCCTCACCAACGCCATCTGGCAGCGTGTCCAGCTTAGACGCAGGCTCCGTAACTTCTACAAGGAGAGCCCAAACAGCCTTTCGGTGTTGTACGACTTGGTGGACAACGATGACGACCTCGAGAAGGGTCAGAGATTGACCAGAGCCGAGTTCCAGGAGATGGAGAAGCCCGACCTGGACCATGAAGAGACGTACTTCGAGGCTATCGAGGAGAGAATGCACGACAGAGCAGAGCTTTTCGTGGACTCCATCTTCAAAGCCGTGAATAGCGCCAGCTACTACGACTACCACTACAGTGTGGCCAAGAAGTCACTGCTGTCGAGACCCCCATCAGACGATAACTTGTCCGACGAGGACAGCAAGCTTCTTCCGAAGCGCGAGTTAGTGAATCTCAAGGGCAAGGCCGTCAAGGACGATTTCAAGTTGAAGTTCAACTGGAAGCAGGAGAAAATCGTAGACTGTTTGAACAAGCTTCAGTGGGACAAATTCCCGGTGATCATCCGCAATACCAAGGCCACACATGCGGCGGTGATTTACCGTCACAACGATCCAACTTTCGAGGAGGGTAAGGTTGTGGTGCGCCATTTTGTGGAGCAGGTTTTCAGGGATTAGGTTATAGATAATGTATCACGATGAGTTTAGGATCCAAGTTGTTGGTAGTGATTACTGGACGAGTTGATGAAAAACAAATTTGGTACGGCTTTCTTTGATAAGTATAACATTATTTGCATTTACGGAGAAGAAATTCGATATTTGGATGATACAGGACTCTCGATTGATGGTTTGAATCCATTATAAGGCTTTGCAATGTAGACATTCCGTTTGCCTGATTGGGAGAACCGGTTTCGATGTGAAGATGTTGGAGACTATCTCCTGAGATACGAAACTATCTGCAAGAGTCTCGTTGCAGCATGATCTTCTCAGTCAAATAAACCACCATCTGTCTCCAAGTTCTCTGGTCATCACCATTCATTCGTCCATGCGCCACACCCAACCCTAACGAACCTCCTTCCTCAAGTGTATATCGTACAACAGCAGGGCCAACGTCCCTGACTCAACGCTCAGATCAACTCGACGTAGTTTGCAGGGAAAATGCCACTGACGCCGTTGTTGCGGCCCGTCCACCAATCGTCGGTGGTTTCAGACTTCTTCAAAATGTCAATGACGTCGCCCTTTTTGAATGGCAAGTCGCCCAGCTGCTCGCCTTTGAACGTGAAAAGGGCAATGGCCTGTGTAGCGTTGCTCTTCTGGGCACCGCCAAAATTGGGTTTTGACGCTGTGGGACGAGAGGGACTATTACTGTCGCCCAAGTTTGTCCTGCCAAGCCTCGTACCGAGGTTGTCCAAGTCGCTATCACGGCGGCTACGGCCAGTGCCGTCGTAAATGTTATCTTCCCAGGCTGAGCGTCGACCAGCTTTAGAGCCTCGGCTGTACGACTCCGTACGGGTGTTACGGCGGGGCTCGTCATCATAGTCATCGTCCGAGTAGTCGGTGGAGTATCTTCTGTTCCTACGGGTTCTGGCTGCGGCAGCACCTCCTCTAGAGTACTCCGAAGCCAGATCCGAGAACTCGTCTGGAATGTCATCGTAGTAGTCGTCGTCGAAGTAGTCTTCGCCTTCGAGATTATAGTTGAACACTCTGCTCTCTAACACACGCATAAGCGGCTCGCAGGCGGGAGGAATCTCGACCTGGCCTGCCAAGATGTTTCTGGCTTTACAGTTATTTCCGTAAAACTTACGGTTAGCCTCTCTCCTCTCGACAATGGCCGAGCCTTCTAAAGAGACACCGGCAAAGAGACCCTTGGTCTTGGAGTAGGCAAAGACAGCGGAAACGGAGCCCAAGGTGGCAGAACCAGCGGCCTCAGCGTTTCTACCCAAAGGACCAGCAGCAATAGAAACGTTGGTTCCCAAGGTGACCGAGCCCATTTGGGCAAACGTGTCCACCGCCGCCTTGGTGTTCAAAATGAAAACAAAGTCAGTAAGTTCAGCACCAATCTGACCTCCCACACCAGCTCCAGCAGTGACGATAGCAGAAGGAGAGGACCAGGAGCCGTCGGGCAAACGGGCCACAAGAACACCGGAGCCCGCTCTGCCTGAGAACAAAAAGCCGGCTTTCAACACGGTGATCACAGCCAAGCCTTTGGCGTTTTTCAAGACATGAGGTGGAATCACCTGGTCGGCACCGACAAACTGATTAGGTTTGATGAAACTGGCGAGGATTTTCGCCGCTTTTCTGAGGTTAGCGTGGCTTTCTATAAAATTCCCAAATTACATACTTAGACTCGCTGCGCAAGCTCCGGGGAATAGGATTGTTGATTCCCATGGTGGAGGTGGTAGTAGTTGAGGTGTGCTTTGGCGAGTGCAGGTCCTCTGAGTAGTAGATAAAAACGATAAAATCCAGGAGTGGCCGGCAACGGGAAAAAATATTCGAGAAGAATAAAAAAGTTCCTTTTTTTTTTGGAAATTTGAATTTGCCTTGCGCTTGTCGTTTTGCCGGTCTTTTCCCTTCCGCCCAATGCCGCCAAGCCCGAGGGAATCCGAGGAATGATGGGCTGGTTTTATGAGGCAGTGGCTGCAAACGAGGGGGCTTACAGGAACATGGCGTGGGCGTTTTTGGATTTTCGGGAGTCAAAGTGAGTGAATAAAATACGATGGAGGAAAAATGAGGAAAGTTGGTGGGAAAAAGAAGGTGACTTTTTGAAGAGAAAAGGTGTTTTGTAATCTGATCTACGCCGATTCTGTCCACTTACTCTAATAAGAAGATGTCGGTTAAAAACAAATGTTAAGTTTGGGGCACCGTGTCGTGATGGTCGTGGGGCTGAAGATAAGGTTGAGGGTCAGATATACTTTCTGAGGAAGTGCACATTTTGCCATTTCTTAAGTGAAGGTTGTTTAACGATAATGAGTGATAAGCCTTTCTAAGGGTTTGATTGAAGGGTGTATGTCACTCCACCGCAAGAAGTGGTCCTCGGTACAAGGGCTTTTTCGATATACGGGCATATGCTACATACATATATATATATGTATCTTTGACTGAGTTCTCTCAACTAAAGAGCTTTCTAGTCAGGTCTTCCAACAGTTAGGGTTGAAAATGAGCTGTATCTCATGTCAGCTTTCTGAAGTATCGATATCCAATCTCCGACATTGAATTTATTCAGTGCCTTTGGACACACACCTACTTTGGTGTGGTGGCTCATTGCAGTTTTCACGTTCACATCCTTAGGCCAATGGACGATATTCGACAGTTCAACTAAAATATCTGCTCTTCAGTGGTGGCTTTGAAGTGATTGGGATTCGCAGAATTCATCCAATTTTGCAGCCTCTAGCAAAGCTGGGACATACGACAAACCCAATGGCATAAGGTTTTTGATCAAGCCTTCAAAACGGATAACCTTGACAAACCAATCAAAAAGCAAAAAAGATGGGGCGAGCTGGGAATTGAACCCAGGGCCTCTCGCATGTTTGTATGTCGAATTGGTGTACCAAGTCGTCGCCCAAAGCGAGAATCATACCACTAGACCACACGCCCGTTGTGACAGAATTTGAAGCCAGATATAATAGATTCTACAAAAGCAAAGATTTTGACAAATCTTCGAAAATCGAAAAAATATTCACATAAAAGGTTTTCTCTTACTCTTGAGACCCTCTATACTTAATTTCAGGCCGATCGCGAATCTCTGTCATGAATAATAACGATTTTGGGTTTTTTATCCATTGGATCCCATGTATTTCAGAGTCAAATCGAATTTTTCGTCAATTTTAACTGGTGTCGGGAGATAAGGGCGATGATTCCATTCTTATACGTGAGTTGAAGTAGGCCATGGGGCTCGTACTTCGATTGTGTTGATAGCCAGGGCGTTGCTTTCGAGAAGCGTATCTGAGGGACTCGTATACTCAATTCAACTTAAAAAAAGCTTTGTTTTGGTCCCAAGAAGGGGTCGCTAGTGCTAGAAGATCTAAAGAGAATCGACTCAATTGCCGGTAGACTTTCAAGTGACCACAGTGACTTAAACGTTCATTCAACTTGATCGTTTTCGAATTCCACTTTAATCTAACGGCTCTCTTAATTTTATCTTTCAATTACATCTAATGAAGCTTCCCTTCCTGCCTTCAACACTCTCACAGTCCCACAAAGGTTCTGACTCCCACTTCTCTTTCTCTGGTGATCTACTGAAAGACACAAACCCCATATCAAGAAGCGTGCCGACCGGTCACGAGAGCTATTAGTTAGCTGGCCTCCTTTTAACTACAGGTACTGACCTTATGAGAAGAATAAGTGAGAGAAAATGATTCGTTACCTGTCAATTAGAACCACTCCTGGACCCACCAAGCAACTGGATACACTAATTCCACCAGATATAGAGCGATTTTCCCAGATTTTATATGCCACGTATGAAATAGCCCCAAACCTCTTTAACAGCCCTTCCCTCCGAATTCTGCTCACCCAAAGTCAAGATCACCCAAACCTCCAAACCTTGGCTATCAGACCCTGGAAACTGCCCAGTTCAGCACTTACAAACCAAAGACTTTATTTTCTTCATTCTGAAAAAGAGCTTCCATCACAGGAAATGTACTCTTAATACTAAATCACAGTACTGAGTTGTCCCGGTGGCCCGGGATTCTCCTCTTGACACTACTCCAAGTCAGAGAACCTCTAAGTGCGGACTACGAGTCAAAAATATAATCTTGTATCAATTGCCACTTACCTCATCGTCGGGAAGCGCCAACCAAACCACCGAAAAGTGCCACCTTTATTTAAGCTTTTCTTCTCCACCCCTCTCCATTCTCAAAGTCGCCCTGATATGTCGCGACTAGCAAGCCGAAGTCAGCCCTACCCCACCGTCAATTCTGCAAAAAAAGCAATATATCGCCAATTTATCTCGATCTCGAGGCTCCAAAACAACCGTATTCGAAAAACCATCAAAAAAAAAAAACATCCTCTTTCTTCCCCATATTCTACCCCTCCTCCCCGAAACCTATCTCAACTCCGCGCGTAAACTCTTCTCAACTACAACACCATGGGTATATGTTGCAGCTGCTTCACGCTGTCTAGTGGAGACGGGAAATACCCTCCGCTTCTTCTTGCCGAAAACGAGAGGGAAGCAATCACCGCTTTGCTTCAATACCTTGAAAACCGGAGTGATGTGGATTTTTTTAGTGACGGGCCCTTGCGCTCCTTGAGCACATTGGTGTACCTGGAGAACATCGACTTACAGCGGCTGGCGGCGTTGGCGTTTGCCGAAATCACAGAGAAGGATGTTAGGGAAGTCAACCGAGACGTGCTCGAGCCGATTTTGATTCTTTTGCAGAGCAATGACACCGAGGTTCAAAGAGCTGCTTGCGGTGCTTTGGGCAATCTTGCTGTCAACAACGAGAACAAGGCGCTTATCGCCGAGATGGGCGGAATCGAGCCCTTGATCAGACAGATGATGCTGCTGAACATCGAGGTCCAATGCAATGCCGTGGGGTGTATCACCAACCTCGCGACTCAGGACGACAACAAGTCCAAGATTGCCAAGCTGGGCGCACTTATCCCGCTTACCAAGCTTGCCAAACTGAAGGATATTCGTGTCCAGCGAAATGCCACGGGTGCTTTGCTCAACATGACCCATTCTTTTGAAAACAGACTGGAGTTGGTCAATGCCGGAGCGGTCCCTGTTCTTGTCTCTCTCTTATCCAGCGACGACGCCGATGTCCAGTACTACTGTACTACTGCATTGCTGAACATTGCCGTGGACGAGCTGAACAGAAAGAAGTTGGCTGCGACCGAACCCAAACTCGTGGGCCAATTGGTGGCCTTGATGGACTCGCCGCTGCCTCGTGTCCAGTGCCAGGCCACTTTGGCGCTTCGTAACCTCGCCTCCGATTCTGGCTATCAGGTGGATATTGTTCGTGCTGGCGGTCTACCTCACTTGGTTCAGCTTTTGACTTGCAACCACCAGCCCTTGGTCTTGGCTGCCGTTGCTTGCATCCGCAACATCTCCATTCATCCATTGAACGAGGCTCTTATAATCGAAGCAGGCTTCTTGAAACCATTAGTCGCGTTGTTGGACTACAACGATCTGGAGGAGATCCAGTGCCATGCCATTTCCACTTTGCGTAACCTTGCTGCCTCTAGTGAACGCAACCGCTTGGCCTTGTTGAATGCTGGTGCCGTCGAAAAATGTAAGGAGCTCGTGTTGAAGGTGCCTTTGTCTGTGCAATCAGAAATCTCCGCCTGTTTTGCTATTTTGGCCTTGGCTGATGACTTGAAACCCAAGCTTTATGAGAGCCGTATCATCGATGTCTTGATTCCCTTGACATTCTCCGATAATGGCGAGGTGTGTGGCAACTCGGCTGCTGCATTGGCTAACTTGTGTTCTCGTGTGTCGAGTGAGCACAAGAACTACATTCTTGATAACTGGAATAGTCCCGACGAGGGCATTTATGGGTTCTTGATGCGTTTCTTGCAAAGTGGAAGCGCCACTTTCGAACACATTGCTTTATGGACCATATTGCAGCTCCTCGAATCCAATAACGACGAAATCCAGGCCTTGATCAAGGAGAATGAGTCTGTTCTTCTCGGAATCAAAAACTTGAACGAAAGCCAGCAACAGAGCAACCTAGTTGCAAGCAACGCCGAGCTGGGCGAGTTCGATGACCCTAAGGTTGAGCTCTATAACTTGACCCAGCAGATCTTACAGATCTTGGGTTGAGCCCATGTTGATGTCGAGGTTACGTCCACAACAATGCCAGTTCGTGGCCTTTATAGTGAAGTATAATTACGAAAGGCTTCTACGCGATTGTAATTCGACTCTTAGTAAGCTATATGCTTAGTTATGCAATAACTGAGGCTCGGGCTTTTTGCTTTCGGCCTCAGGAGGACGAGCGTCCTGAATATCCAAATTCTCTAGTTTCCTGTAGACATCTGACTCGGAACTTTCCTCCTCATTTTCCTTCGCCAGTTCTTCGGTCTTCTTCGCCAGTTCTTCCTTCTCTAATCTTTCTAGTTCGTCATCGACTTCTCCTTCGTCGATACCTTCTGTCGACACAACAAGCGAATCTGAGATGGTATTGGTAGCTTCAATTTCCTCGTCAAGCTCCAGCTGGAGAACATCTAGCTCGTCTAACGAAACCTTTCCGTTCAAAGACTGGAGTACCGATTTCGTCGACTGCAATGTCTCAAACAAAGATGCATTGCCCTGGGCATCATTGACTGCTTCCAACAACGAAGTAAGCTTATTAGACACTGCTTCGCATTTTGAAAGAGATTTCTTCACCTGGGCTTTCTGAATGAGAATATTCCTGAGTCGCTCCTGGCGATCAGAGTCCTTCACTTTGAGAAGGCCTCGTATACGTTCAGGAATATCAACATCCAAGCGGTGTTCCAACACCTTGGACCGCAGGGAGAGGTTATGGATGTTGCTTTTTAACTTGATGATGGATATGTCATCCTCCGAAATAGCAGTGGTACCAAACTTGATGTAGATTCTGTCGGACTTGCTATTCTGTTTCACCGAATTCATCTTGCCTGCATCTCGAGAGATGTATGTGTGGAGAACTTCAATGTCTGAGTTGCTGATATGTTCATGCACTTGTCTGACCATAGCAGCAAACATTTCACCATCGAGAAGTCTGCTGGAGTAGACGCCCTCACTATCAACCTTATTTTGTAATAGCGTAGCGATCTTATCGCCTACCGCTGCTAGGTTGTCTATATGAATGTAGGTTTCGGGAAGCAAGGTCCCAGCCTTTGAGCTCTTGAACGACGAAAGCTTAACCAGCGCCCATGAGGCCAGAAGCCATTTCATCGGTGAAACGTAGTCTGCAATGCTGCGAGACGTGTACGGCGATGTGTCTTTGTAAAGTGACAATGGGATGTACTTTTTCGAGCGAACAAGCTCATCCAACAAAAGACCCAATGCCTTTGGTTCGCCGTACTGTGGATGAGTCAAGATGGTGGCGAGGCCAGATGACGAGATCGACACGGAGGATTTGAAAAAGTGTGACTTTAGACCCTCTAGAAGCAATGAAGACCAGGCATCCAAATTGGCCGAAAACCCTTCTGGATTGAGTTCCCGGAGCTGAGAGAAGTCCGAATATAGTGACGGGAGGCGCAGCTCCTTGAAAGAAGGCACTTTCTTGACCAATTCCTCCATGGATGAAAGATATAAGATGAAGCAGTAGAGCTTCGAGTGCCGAGAAGTGAGATCCCTGGATCAAGCATTAGACGATATTCGCGCAGTGCATTGTATGCACTAGCACATTTGCAGCCAAAACGAGGAGTCCACTGGCTTATATCTGGAGAAAAGGGAGATGCATTGCCGAAGGGAGATGTGAATCTTCCAGAGGCTCGCTCCCTTAAATAAGATGTAAGAAGGGATCATGATCCACGGGTGTTATATTCAAGATTTTCCATTGGCGGTCGTCAAGACAACTTTTGGGTACATGACCCAGCCCTCAATAGCCGCCCGTGAATGCTAGCTTCATTCCATGGATACAGGGCAATGCAGAAAGATACCGGAGGTCAATGGGCGCTTGCACCGTCAACTTGACGAGACGAGGATGGGATGCCGGAGCGGTATCACAAATATCCGGGTTCCGAAAAGTACTACTCCGATAGGCAACACCTGGCTGTGTGTGCTCGTTATTGATAACTTGACTTGCTAGCGTTCAGTGAACGCTATCAACTCAAAACATCCTCTCTGTGTCGATCAAAATCTGCATTTCATGAAGGGTGTCACCGCCTTCTGTTCCATTATTATAGCAGCGCATGAAATGAAATGATCCTCAATCATAATCATCAGGGTCTAGATCAGAGAGCAGATATCCGCCTTGCTGCAATTTGCAACCATGATACTTCGTCTGAAAGGCACGTAACAATCTAGACCAGAGCTCTGCTGCCGAGAACGTCTCCACTAAGCTCCCGCCCTTTTCGACGGTCACCAAATCATCCTTCAATTAAGTTCTGGCGGCTCTCACGAAACAGTGAGCTTATTGAGGTCGACGTCCAATCGGTCTACTTGGTCCTGGAGCTGCTCTACAACATCCAAGATCGCCGTGGACGCTGGTGAGTCAGCGTAGTCGTCAAAAAAGCACTCACCGCTGTCGCAAGCCCGACCGATTCGTGGATCTAGTGGCACAGAACCCAAAAATGGAATGTTCATGTCTTTACAGAGCTGTGCGCCGCCACCAGTTGTAGGCCTGAATATCTGCAGCTCTCCATGACAGCCAGGGCACACAAAGCCAGACATGTTCTCCACAAGCCCGAGAATCTTGATTTTGGCTTTACGACAAAAGTCGATTTCTTTTCTGACGTCCAAAAGTGCCACTTCCTGAGGCGTAGTAACAAGAAGAGCACCATCAATGCCAGCGTCTTTCATATACGTAGTGACAGAAAGGTGCTCGTCACTAGTGCCTGGAGGAGTGTCCACGATGAGGTAATCCAAATGGTCTCCCCAGTTTACGTCCTTGAGGAACTGCTTGATGAGACCATTTTTTTTGTTGCCACGCCAGATAATCGCCAGATCAGGGTCTGGAAGCATGAATGAAATGGACATAAGCCCTAGGTTGTCTGCTACGTAGACTGGAGACCAGCCCGAGTTGGACTGATGGATGCTTTCTCCCTCGGCTCCAAGCATCCGTGGAAGCGAAGGACCACAAATATCTAGATCCATGGCTCCCACTTCAAGATCCTCATCAGCGGCAAGTGCCCATGCTAGCATGGAAGAGAAAGTGGACTTACCCACCCCTCCTTTGCCTGAGAGAACGAGTATTTTATGCTGGATATTCAGAAGGCGCTCGGTGATTGCCGGGAGATCCGGGTCGGGGCCCTTAGGAAGCGACTCACATATTTCTTTATTGGCACAGCCATTACAGGCATCTCCTTTTCCAGCGTTTTCTGATTCGGGTCCAGGACAATGCTCTGGTTCGGGCGCTTTTAGTGGTACGTTTGTTGTGGTAGGTTGAATAGTTCCATTTTCGGGAGGAACTGGTACGGGCACCTCTACTGAAGGAGCCATATTTATTATTTGTCTGTAGTGGTGGTAGTTGTATTGGTGATATACGATAAGATGATCTTAGTAAAAGTGTACATGATGTGGTGTACGGGTGCACAATGGGGCATCTATCAGGTGGCTGCGAAACGGCTCTTGTAGTAGCTTCTCTCGTTTTCGCCCAAACTGATCGCCTGGATTTTTTGCTTCACATCTGGGATTGGCTGGCGACTTTCTATAGCTAGGTCACCTGCCATCTTGGCCATGATGCTTAGCGCAGCACGTGAGTCCAACAGCCCGTCAGTGCTGAATTGAGCAAGGTTCTCAAGAAGAGAAACCACCTTCTGGGAATCGATTTCGTCGAGATTGTCCCAGGCCTGAAGAACTTCAAAGTAATTAACAAAGAGGCCTGCGCCCTGCTTCCACGAGGGTATTATTCTTCCCTGGTCTGGGAAACGCAGAATCATGCTGAGAAGACGACTCCACAAGGCGTAGTTACCCAGAATAACCACACTGGGACCAAGCTTAGTCACGATATTATCGTGAACCTTGTCCCACAACTCGGCTGTAACAAGAGCGTCGCCCTTGGCCCAATAATCCTCTTCTTTGTCCATGTGCTCTGCAACTGCTTCGTAGATCAAACAGCGTGGGACCTTGAGAACCTGAACAAGATACTCCTCCTCATCAACAGAATCGCCCTTGATGCACTTGACGTTTTTCATTATGATGCGTCTGACGTGCTTCGAGGCCTCATTGTCGTCTGTGATCATGGCGTAAATGAAGAGAGCCTCTTTCCAAAGATCGGCATGGTCCAAGGCAGAACCAAACTTCTCGCATAGCGTATTTGTGGTATTTGAGTCAAGACTCAAGAGCTGTGCAAGTGCCCATTTGAGCGAGACGCTAATCTCAAGATCGTCTAGCGCCTGGCTTGCCGTTTGCAGACCGCTATCTTCGTATGCCTTGTAGAACAGAAGGAGGTTGGCGATCTCACATTTAGGGTCCACGAATTCCACCTCATCCAAAAGCGACGAAATGGACCTGGACGGACTGGAATAGGCCACAAGAACACCAAATTTGACAGCCGGTGGTACCAAGGTGTTCAAGGCACTGAAGTCACCACTCAAAATGCGGTAGATGTTGATGATTGGCTCTGGAACCAACTTTTCCTCGCTGGGCCAGTCCTCAAGCTGGGATTTGGCAATTTCCCTTGCGGCCTTGTCATTGGAATCAAGAAGCGTCAAAAGCACTGAGAGGTGGACGTTCTTTGAAGAGATCGCAAGCTCAATGGCCTCTTTCAATTGCCCATTGACGACCTTTATAAAAATGTTCTGCAAAGGATCAGCAGAGAGCTGTAGCTCGTTTTTGTTGTGATTCTGAAGCCATTCGGAGAGCATTTTTCTTTGCTCAATTCGCTGAATATGATGAACAAGTTGGACGTCGTTTTCATCCACATCCTTGTATTTAGGGATGCTGGCGATGTGGACCGGGTCAAACAATATGGATGCTAATGTAAGGCCCTCGGCCTTCTCTGGATGGATACCTGCCAATTGGGTAAACGTGACACTGGGCGGAATTTTTGTATGGGGAAGACCGTTAGGCCTTGTTACCACAGGCGAATTAAGCAAGAGAGTCTGAACGAGCGAAGTTGCAGCTCTTTTGTCCAACTGCGGGTACAGCTCAAATGGCTGAGCAGGTGCCTTTTCCTTGATGGGGGTCGACACCTGGTCAATACCCACTGAGCTCTTGTTGAAGTCAGAGAAGAGAATATCTGCGACGTTTTGAAGAGCCAGACCGGACTTTCGGGGAATGGCCATATATGGAGTTAATGCAGAGTTCAAGTCATTTGACATTTCAAGCTGCACAAGCCAATCGTCTGAAGTTGGTAAGCCTGTGGGCTTGGAGGAGCTGAAAAATGCTTGGTCATCATCAAGAACTGGCTCGTAGGCTTTCTCGTCAACGAGGCTTCTCATGTCTGTGTAAGGAGGCAAAGCGCTGACAATCTGCTTGAGATAATTGTATCTACCGTTCTCGGTATATGCCAAGGGGGCAAGCTGGCCGTCATCTTCATCCTCATCGTCGTCACTGGACTGGACAGTGATGTCGCTAACATTTGCTGCCAAAGCATCGGCAGTGGTATCGTTCTTATATGACTTGATCTGTTGCGTGATCTCCTCATCGATTAATTTCTGCTTCATGGACAATGTATTATCATGGCCCGCAATGCTGCCGTAGTCCCAAGCCCCAGGAACACCCTCACTCTGCTTAATAATTTTCTGACGCTTGATCTCTTGTTGGTATGTGGGATCTTCGTAGATTCGAGAGTAAACCCTCGAAGACTCCTCCTCATGCTCATCCTGCTTCTTCTTGATCTCACGCAAACGTTTATGCTCTTCAGTCTCGTCACCTTCCTCGTCACTATCATCTATCAACCCCCAGACACTGAAATGCTTGACCTTGAAAGTCCATAAGAATGAAATAGGATCGTAGGTGATGAATTCAGCACCCACCACAGATTTCAAGCGTTTGATGTGATCTTCAAGGGATCGTTTCTTGGGTTCAGACTTTAGCGTGATAATAGCGGGAACATTGAGCTCACGACTGATGGGAGGCTTTGCAGCTTCGTAGTCAAAGTAGACCTTCACAAAGCCGTCTTCGATTTTGATGATATCGTCGAAAATGACCGAGGAAACAGGCACATCGTTGGCATTGCACCTATCGAAGATTGTCGTGAGATCCACTGGAAATATGTATGCGATTTGGCCCTTGGACTTGCGACCAACAATGAAGTTTTCAACAGAGGACAATTCTTCAGGGCTCATTCTTTCTAGTTCGGTAATGGATGGTGAGCACCAGTAGCCATTCTCATTAACGGCTTCACTTTCAGTCTCTGCGGGTTGTGGAGTTTGATCTTTTTTATACGGCTCGGGTTGCTTTAGGCTTGCCTCATCAGCGTTTTGCTCATCGTATTCGGTGCTAGTGAGCTTGTTGTCAAGCGACAGAACCAAGATTCTTCTCTTCTTGGCACTGAATACTTTATCGACATTAATCTGGTGAAACTTGCTGGGTCTGGATTGGATGACAAGGCGTTTAACGTCGCCAACGGACTTGTTTTCTATGGGCAACCTGGCGAGTCTTTTTTGTGGCTTCTTTACTGAAAATTGCAGTCGTGAGCGTGGACTTTCACGAAGATAGTTCAGCTGAGTAAAGAGGCCCCTCAATTTACCCACGCTCAGGTTCAGTGCAGACCTCTCTGTGTTGTAGCGAAAGATATTGAACGTCTGCGCCAATTTACCTAGCAACGATGATTTTCTCTCTGGCTGTTTTGGAGCCGCAGAAGTAGAGGGCCGATGGAGTGAGTTATTGCTTGCAAAAAGCGAGCCAGTGAGCGAAGCCGGCATGGTATCGGTGGTATGCTGAATTGTAGATAGAATCAGACTATTATATGGGTCAGCCTTATTCGCAGATGGCTGTGGCTGTTGAGATGAATTGCCAAAAAGGCCTCCCGAAGATGTCTGCTGGGTGTTGCTCGAGGAACCAAAGAGGCCGCCAGATGGTTTACTTCCAAACAAGCCACCAGAAGTTGAATTTGTGGTGTTGCTGTTTCCAAAGAGCCCTCCGGGAGCAGTCAGGCTGGATGCGTTGCTGTTGCCGAATAAACCACCTGACGTCGCTGAATTGGCAGTATTACCTGTGTTTGTGCTGCTGCCAAAGAGGCCCCCTGATCCAGTATTACTCGTATTGTTGGTTGCTGAATTCCCAAATAATCCTCCACTTGCGGGCTTGTTGAAGAGTCCAGAACCCGCCGATCCGCTGGTATTAGCTTGAGTAGATGAGTTACCAAAGAGCCCACCTGACTGAGCTCCTGAATTACCAAAGAGACCTCCACTTTGATTCTGAGATGTCGAAGAGTTCCCAAAAAGTCCTCCAGAAGGCTGGGTACCAGACGATGAGCCAAAAAGACCAGTGTTTGAGCGCTTGTTCGAATTGTCCAGCGAATTGCCAAAAAGCCCGCCTCCCACACTGCCCTGGCCAGGGTTTGCACTGGTTGTGTTGTTGTTTTGATTAGAAGAATTGCCGAATAGAGATCCGCTTGGATTGGAGCCAGCGGCTGTGTTTCCTAAACTGGAATTACCCCCGAATCCAGTCGAGTTGCCCCAGCTGGCACTGCCGAAATTCATTATATGTTGGAACTTCGATGGATTATGGTGATGTGAGTGTACCACGAAAAACTTCAGTACTACGCTTTATGTACAGGATCTTCACCATAATGGATTCGTTAAAATTATTATACATCTAGAGGAAAATCACTGCTCCGCGACTCCGACACGAACGTACAGCTCGGCGCAGTACCAGAATTTGTCGAATTTTCTCAAGCCAGCCCGAGTGTTGTACAAGGCATTAGGTATACCAGCATCAACCACATAATGCGAAACCTCGTCATGGCCACCGCCAATCTGCCTATTGTTGTATGCATGAAGCAAGCCGCTGATGGGCAAGCCTAGGGAAACCACATATCGGCTCTGGAAGAGTAGTTCGGTGTCCTGAACGGTGCCAGAACCGCCGTCAATGCCTGAAGGAATGTCGAGTGAAAGAACCCGAGATTTCTGTCTGGGTTCGTTGGCCCAGCTCGAAAGTTCCTTGAGCGTGTTGAGGTTTTCCTCGGAGTAGAACATGTCTAGGAGGTGTCCTTCGAACCCTTGAAGAGCGTCAATGATCAACTCGACGGGTGTCTCTAGTTGGTTGTTCAAAATATCCAATAATACAGAGAACTCGGCGGAGATGCACTTACCGCCCGATTTTTCAAAAAACTCGGACTCTCTGCGGGTTTCCTCGTCCAAGTCGCTGTCATTGATAACGTAGGCCAAAACACGAATACCGTGGTTTGTCAAATGGCGCCCGAGTGCAAATGCTCGACTGCTGGAGCGGCCGTTGCCGATCAATAACAAAGCTAATGGAGGCAAATTATGATTTTTCCTATTACTGAGGCGCACAGCGCCGCCAAGGATCTCCTTGACTACCAAATTGTATAAGTTGATGGCTGTGACTTCGGTCATGGTTCTTTGGTCGTAAGCAAACGTCTCACGAGCAATTCTTTCAATTTCAAGTAATTGCACAGGGGAAGCAGTTGGAACTGTCGAGTTGTCGGTGAATACGAACTTGTGTGCTTTGGTTGCAAATGAATCCCGGGCTAGAAGAGAGGGAATGCTGTTTGCTCTTGAGCCTTCCAAAGGCAGAGCTAGTCTCTTTGTGGACGAGCCAAGCATGTTCCAGTTATCTTGTTTCCCGGCCGGAATGATCATTTCATCGTTTTCGAACTTGTCGCTCTGAGCGGGTTTCTTTGGCTTGATGTTCTCCTTCTTGTTGTGTCCCACAAGCCTGTCTTGCAGGCTGACTTTGTCATTCTTCTGGAAGTCGGCAAAGATGGAAGCCTTGTCAAACATGGCCAAATTGGCCTCAAAGTCAAACTCTTCGGAGCTTTTGATGTCTTGAACATTAGCGGGCCATTGGTTTTGGACAACATCACGATTCTTTGGAGTGGCGCTTCTGCTGGTATTTTTGGACGCAGATACAATGGCATCATCGATCTGTTCCAAAGGCTTCTTTTTCTTTTTCTTCAGATCCTTGCCAAAGTCGGCAGGTAACTGATTCACCTTCAAGTCCTTGATCGCAGCATTTGAGTAATTCTTGTTCCCAAGGGTAATCAGCGATCCGTCAACATGGGAAATGACACCTCGCGTGCTATTCCCATCTTTGAAGTGAAGCGTGACCTCGTAATTGAGAAACTCGGTCATTGGTGGTGATCTTTTCCACTCAGTGTTGTCACTGCTTATGATGAGCGCGGAGGTACGGGCCTAGAGCACCTTCTCTGGGTCGAACCTCTCGAGGACGTCTTTTATGCTGGATACCTCCCGGACACAATTATTGACCAACGGTTGTGCCAATTCTTGCAAAGCTCTTCTTTCCTTTTTAAGTTCGGCCTCATTCTTTCCCACTAACTCTTTGTGGAGATAAGTGTTCTGAGCCCTGAGTTCCAGAACTTGCTTCTTTTGCAGCCGAAGCATCAGCTTTAGATATTTGACTTCAAAATTCTGTTTTTGGGCCTGGCGGTCAAGGTAGCGTATAAGCGACGATGTCTCATCTGAAGGGTCACTTTTCGCCTCTAACTGGGCGGTCAAGTCCCGAATTCTGTCTTTGAGCGTTTCCACCACCAGTTTATCCATTTCCTTGAACTTCTCCCATTCAATAGGCGCCGAGGCAATGGAGGACGTATTAGCCTTAGCCTTGGTTTTGATGTTCTTGACCTGATTAGCGTAATTGAGAGTCTGCTGGGTCTCTTCGTAGTCAAAGGGCGAAATGCAGAAGATCATCGCTGTTTTGGAGTTTCCAGCTAGGTTCTCTCGCAACAAGTAAGTCAAAATCGAGTCTCTGTAAGGAACAACGGGGGGCTTATTGGGGTTGGCTAGGGCCAAAATATTGATACATCGGCCCAAAACGGTGAGCGATTTGTTGATTTGGGTCCCTTCTTTCATTCTGTCTGCGTGGCCAAACAGACCTGTTTTTTGAAGACGCTCTGAACCAGCCAAATCGACCAATCGTATACTTGAAAGCACCTCTTCGTTAGCCTCTCCAACGTCCAACTCGTCGCCCGAAGTGTACTTTGTCTGCTTGAGAGAAAGCGTGATCACAGCGTGGGATCTAGAACTGGAAACGTTCATTTGTGTGGATGCCACGGTCCTGTGCAGATTGCCCTTATCCAAAAGAGCCATGAATTCATCGTACAGCAGAATTGTCACCTCGGCTAGACCCTCAACGTAGGAGCCCGTCGTGGGGTGTTCTCTGACTCTGCATTGCTTGGAGCTGTTGAGAAGGTCCTTCACTTTCTCATTGTAGATTTCAACGTACGAAAGGGAAAGCTCGCAGTTGATCCGGCTTTTGACTAAATCCTCCTTATGTCTGAGTATATCTCTGACCATCAAGGGGATCAAACCGGGGCTCTTTTCGTGTCCCATCATAGTATATGTCTTTCCTGAACCGGTCTGGCCGTACGCCAAAAGACACACATTGTAGCCCTGGAAGAAGTGTTCAATAAGCTGAGGACCTGACGAGCGATAGAAGTCGGCATTGTCCATGTAATTCTCTTGCGCTGTGCTGTATGAGTAGATACATTCATCGAAGACGTATTTCTTCGAGGTGTCTTGATGATACAACACTGTAGAGCCTTTTTCAGAAGCTGGCATTTCCACAAGGCAGTCTTCTTGGTCATCTTCACGGGGAAGAGGCGGACGGAGCCGCACAATCACTTTGACGTTGTTGGTTTCCATCAAGAAAGTGGTGAAGATTGATGTAAACAGTGGGACTGCATCAGATGTAAACAAAGCGGTAGTTGAGGTAGAAATGTGGCTGGCGTTATTTAGAGAAACAATTTTTTTAAGAGGTTCTTTGCTTACAGATAATTACGTGTTGATCGTTGTTTTCTTTTTTTTTCAGTCTATTTGTGGGTGTTCGATGATACACTGGTTACATTAAATGGCTGCGAAATATAAAGTAGGAGTTGAGAGCTTGGGGGTTCTCAACGAGATAGTGAATTTCTTTTAAATTGTTGCTTTTGTCTGGCGACCGTGGTGGTAACTTTTTCTCAAAAACACCAATATGGCCTAAAACTCTCGATCAGCGACTTCTTGTTCAGCCTTAAGATTCATAGCTTGAACCACCCTAAAAGCGCAATCTTCATGCCAACTACCTTCTCCTACTTGTGGTCCGTAACACAAAAGTACATTATAGGTTAAGAACAATTCTATGCAAGAGTCTTGGAAGTTCAGTTACATCTCAAGAGGCTTCTTTTTCGAATTTAACCATGATACGAAATAAGGCTACCAACATCGGCTTTGCCAGTCCACAGATGCGTCTAAAGGAAGTTGGGGTAGAACTATTTTGAAGGTTGCATACGGATTTGGATCCTTTAGTCCGCTTATATTTGTAGATTATCAGACCAGACCAACAGAGTTACAATCATATTTCACACCATCGCTAAAAAAGAAGATCCCAGTAAGACGGCTCCAAAGCTACCCGTTCCAACCACACCAAAACGGCTTTGCTGACTACATCCGATTCCACCATGGCGCATTGACTAGACCCTTATCCAACCGAGCTCCTAATTCCTTGCCGCCTTCAAACGCCGCTGATGTTGCGTTATCGGACGAAAAGAGAAACCACTGATACGCCAAAGCGATAAGAACGAAAACAGTTAACCCCTCTTTCCACGGAAACATCCCTTCCCCTTCTTATCAGTCGCCCGAGAACTCCCCCCTAGTTGATAATGCCGACAGCACCACCTTATCTTGGTTTTCAAATTGCCCATTCTACAGATCCTGCGCAAGGGCAAAAGCTGGCCACAGAAACAAGGTGAGAGAAAATCTAGAAAGTCAATTTCCCCACGTGAAGCCAGAAACATTTAACTTTTCTGAAAGCCAAAGCTGGTTCTGGCCTTGACGCTTGTTTGCGTAGGGGCGCATAATGACAGGCAAATACGGGTAACACACATGCCGCTTTCTCTAACGAGGCGGTGTTGAAAATTACAGTTCGGGTAAAATGTCGAGTCAGAATCCACATAACTCCAATGTCTCAGATTCGGCTTTTTCAATCGGCCTCGGCCCAAAAACTCATTTCGTGACCGCCAGCTCCAGGCCCTACCATGCAGTCAGAATACCAGATTTAAAGTATAAACCATCGAATCACGGATTTGTGAAACTAAGAGCCTCCGCCCCAAAACGTCCACCTGCGATAACAAAAGCCGTGTTGCATTATAGATATTTTCTCTCGACCCCTCTCTTTCCGCAGGGTCCGGGAGATACATTAGGCAGAGCCAGAGCCAATAAGCAGCGGCGTCTTAAATCTTGGATTCTTTTTCTTTATATTGTTGTAGTCAGCCCATGATCAGCTTCCCAAAAGTAGCCTTCTTTTCTGACTGAGACCTCTAGAATGACGTTATCGCAAGCAACCTTGCAACATAGCCTGGCGCACGTCCTGTCTGGAGAAGTCATCCATATATACTCATCTTTTTCCTAGGAAACAATAACAACAACAGGATATTAGCACCATGAAACTGCTTTTTACACCGTCCTGGCACTCTGCTACCAGGGCTTCAGCCCTCACTGGCCAGCCGCTTTTCGTTTATCTTGACGAGACCGACGCTTTGGCTGAAAAGCACATCTACTCCAACACAAGCTACGACTTTCCAGCTGCTTTAAGGAGGAACTTTGTTTGCGTAAAACCGGGCCCAGATGCTCGTATTGGGGAGCTTGCGGGTTTGGAAACACCCTCGTTCACGGTTATTCGTGATGCCGTGAAAGACTCGTTTGTGGATGGAGATTTCGAAGCGTTTCTCCAGAAATACGTTGCGGAACTTCCCGTGAAGCAGAAAACGCCGAAACCGCAAAGGCCCATGTCTGAGAAAGAGGAGGATCTTACGAGAATACGAGCCCAAATAGCCGCCGACAAGAAAGAGAGAATCTCGCAAGGAAGAAGCAAGAACGCGAGTTCTGCTACTCCCAAACCAGCCAAGACGCCCATTTCCGATTCCCAATGCAAGCTTCTGATTCGTCTTCTCGACGGTGAAAGCATTCTGGGCACGTTCAGCACGTCCCAGACCCTCTGCGACGTCAAACGCTGGATTGAAAAAGAAAAAGGATTAGTCTTCTCTCCAGAAAGAGACGACGCTTTGCCTTCTTTTGCGCACACCTCGGCTTCTGCCTTGAACCACTACGCCTTCTGCTACCTTGGCGTTCCTCGGGTGACGTTTTCAGCCGGCCAGGAACTTACAAGGCTCGGTGATCTTGGCTTGAGCCCTCGGCTGGCCTTGGTATTAAAACCAGTTCATAGCGAAAAGGCGAAGCAGCTGCCGGGGCTCTGGAGCTCCATTTGCGGCAAGGCTAAGTTTGTGACGGGTGCTTTATACACGTTTTTTGACTACGGTCTTGAAGCCGCCGAAAGAGACTGGACCGCAGTTGTTGACGATGCCCAGCCTGCGTTTGTGGTTCCAGAGCACCCCGAGACCGATGAAGACACCAAAAAGGGCAATTTATTGGCAGGGACCTCGGGAATGGCCCCTGTATCTGGCACAGGCAACCAACTGCATGTTTTGCATGACCGGGAGGCCGAACAGCGACAGTGAGATGGTCAGATCGTGCGGGCACGATGGCTTATCGCTCGACTGTTGACTGACAGTTAGCTTAAGGATTAATAAAAACTCGGATTCGAGAAGTTAAAAGACGACTGTAGTGGAAGATACATGGTAGAATAGCTCTTGGGTCTTATGCTGAAAATAATAAGAATCTCTGGGGATCTTCAGGATAACTTCGGAAACTATAGCCAGGTGTTTAAGCCGCTTATGCTTACACAAGCCTCAGACTTTCATGGAGAAGTCAGAACCCTCAAAACCTTCCACACAGCCAATCTTAATAATGCTGATTTAGATCAAGTAAAAGAGGTATTGGTTTACGATCGAACACCCAGGTTTGGGTGTTTCCTGGTTTTCCTTATCACTAAGATAAATCCAATCACTGCCTGTTCATCTTCGACTCAAACACATCGAAGGTCTAACTCATCAACAACATAAGATCATACCATTGCAACCTTTCCGAGCTACAAAACAAAACGAAATAACTTAAGATAAATGAAACATCGAATCTCTGAATCTTCATCTGTACATCCTCCATACTGTCATAGTGTTACGCAGCATGCATCTTATCACCAAACAGTCCCCATACTGCTTCACTCAGTGATACCTAAAGCTACGTGATACCCCTGTCAAGCTAATTCAATTCTACTACTGTCCCCGTTCCAGACCAATCATTTAAACGCTTTGTATCACCTTCCTCACATTCCTTTTGAACTCCGATGGAGATCAAACCCAGCCGCCTAGAGAACCTCCTACGGCTTCCTGGAGCCGATCCTTCAGGAACCGTTGTTTCAGATGTGTCTGTACTTTCGTGTGGGTGCCTTGTTTCTGAGGCACAGTTCGAAGCGGGCCCAAATAACTGTCCGGTCTGTTTTCAGGAAGCTTCTCTCTTAAAGCCAATTAAACCATTACGAGAGCTCTACAGGCTTATCGAGTCAAGGCAGCGAAAATCTCTGTCTCTGAAGCAAAGCCTTCGGAAGTTGCTGGATCTGGCGCCCTCAGAAAGCATGGATTTGGTTGGCTTGTTCTGCAAACTAGCCAGAGAGGAGAATGGAGAAAAGCGTGAAGTGGCTATTTCCAGCTCCCCAGAAACAGAAATGAACCCTTCGAGTCTACGAGTAGCTCCCAAGAAGTCTGAAGATGATTTCGAGATTATGCTTCTGGGTTTGAATGAACAGGAAGAATACAATTACAGCAAGTGCTTCCCCTTCCACCGAAAACTTACGACTTTCCAAATCGCCAATAAGTTCAAGAAGCTCGCGCTACGGCCGTCTACGTCTCGCTATACTGGAACTTCCTTGAGCACCCGTTACGATAAAGCCTCAGGAGAAGAAATCTCTTTTGTTTTAATCACGGAAAAGAGATGGGATCTTTACACATACAGGGCAGGCCACAGCCGTCCTGCTCTTATAGCCTGTGGTAAGCTGACAGGAGAGTATTCTTACGAATCCTCTGAGTTCAAACATCCTTCTGATGCCGGGCTCATGGTCAAGAATGAATTTGGTGGAAAGGGGGCTCCCGCCGATACTGAGAGCGTGGGAGCGAAGTTGAAACTGTGGGTTCATCTTACATGTTCTCTCTCAAAACGCTTCATTGTGCTTGCAGGGACAAAAGGGGTGGTCCGAGTTCTCAACGCTGATCCACAGTATGGAGACGTGGGAGCTCCGGTTTTCACGTATTTGACGAACTTCCCCATTCGTTGCATTTCCATAGCCCCCAATGAAAACCTCATCGCCTGTGGAATTACTGCTCGGGAACGAGCGTCCAGAAAACTGCAGCCTTTTGTGATTCTCCACCAGCTAGAGATGGATCAGCACGTTGTGAAGAGCGTCCATCCGATCACAATCACAATTCCGTATAGAGATCCGCTCAAAGTGATATCGTTCAATGCGTCGTCGACCCATTTAATATGCTCCACGGTTTACGAAATGCGCTACTTCATTATTCGCCTCAGAGCGACACCGACGAGTGAATGCAAAAAGCCGATGCTTATTTGGTCCGACATGAGGGTGGCGTCTCGGCAGAAGCTTGAAGAAATGAATGGCGACAGAAGCTACGATACGAACTTGGATGATGTGGTTATGGATAGTGAGGGGATCACGGATATTAAATTCGGACTTCCTGGCACCAACACCATCGCCATTACCACGTCGTCATGGAACAACCGACCCTCTTTGCTTTATAGGCTTGAAGGGCCATCCATAGACACCTTCGGTGAAAGCACGCCTAACTTTACCGATTCTTTGGAAGAAGAAATGGCTGACGACGGAAGCCACCAAATCACAGACTGCGACGTTGCACTCAAAGTACCCGAAATCGGATCGTCCATTTACCGCGTGGAATTTTCTCCTCGTGGCGACAGTATACTATTCTTGGACAAATCAGGCCGGCTTTTCGTTGTGTCTAGACCCAATGCCAGAACTACAAGAACCCAGAAGAAAATAATCGTGATGATTGGCGAAGCAGCCAACGCCGTAAGACCTAATGAGGCAGCGTCAGCGCTGTATTCTTCAGATGGCGGAAAAGTCTACGTTGTGGATCGAAGAGGCCTCTTTCAGATTTTTGACTTTACTAAAGGTATACCTGGAGAGGATCCTGAGGTAATTAAATGCAAGATTGTGAGCGTATAACTGTGGCGCCCAGCACCACCGGAGCCTTTGGTCAAAAAAACGTCAAATTGGAAACATATTCCCAATTAAAAATATTTATTTTTTTTGATCAGGCGAAATCACGAATTTCGGAGATGCCACTTTGGATATTCCATCTGCAACCTATGCCAGCTGCAGGACCATCACCACCACCCCATCATCTCGTTTTTTCCAATACAACCTCATCCACACTACTTTCACCATGCTGCCTCTTCCGCCACTTGCTGATGATGTTCTCGACTTCATCGGGAACACGCCCATGATCAAGCTTAACAAGATCCCCCAGTCCTACGGAATCAAGGCTAAGATTTACGCCAAGGTCGAGTTGTTCAACGCTGGAGGCTCCATTAAGGACAGAATCGCCAAGAACATGGTTTTGGAGGCCGAAAAACAGGGCAGAATCAAGCCCGGCTACACCTTGATCGAGCCAACCTCGGGAAACACCGGTATCGGTTTGGCCCTCGTGGGTGCTGTCAGAGGTTACAGAACCATCATCACTTTGCCTGAGAAAATGTCCAATGAAAAGGTTTCCGTCTTGAAAGCTTTGGGTGCCGAGATCATCAGAACACCTACTGAGGCTGCCTGGGACTCTCCCGAGTCTCACATTGGTGTTGCTCAGAAGTTGGAGAAGGAGCTTCCAAACGCTGTCATCTTGGACCAGTACGGTAACGAAGCCAACCCTAAGGCGCACTACTTTGGCACTGGTTTCGAGATCTGGGAGCAAACCGAGGGCAAGTTGACCCACTTGGTGGCTGGTGCCGGCACTGGTGGTACCATTACCGGTATTTCGCAGTACTTGAAGGAGAAGAACCCTGATGTCAAGATCATTGCCGCAGACCCCAAGGGTTCTATTTTGGCGCAGCCCGAGACTTTGAACACCTCAACTGACGGTTACCTCGTGGAGGGTATCGGTTACGATTTCATTCCAGATGTGTTGAACAGAACCCGTGTGGACAGCTGGATCAAAACTGATGACGCCGAGTCGTTCAAATTAGCCAGAAGAATCATCAGAGAAGAAGGTATTCTTGTCGGTGGCTCCTCGGGTTCTGCTTTGCAGGCTGCCCTTGAAGTCGCCAAGGACTTGACTGAGGACGACATTGTCGTGGTGGTTTTCCCAGACTCCATCAGATCGTACTTGTCTAAGTTCGCCGATGACGAGTGGATGAAGATCAACGGTTTCGAGGTTGAAGAAACCAACGCCGCCGCTAACAAGACCGACGACTTCTTGCACAACAAGACCATCGCTGATCTTGTTTCTGGTAAGCCTCCTGTGGTCACTGTCACTTTGGCAGACACCGTGGGCAAGACATTCGAATTGCTTAAATCCAATGGGTTCGACCAGTTGCCCGTGTTGAGCTCGAGCGGCAAGTTGATTGGTCTCGTGACGTTGTCGAAAATCTTGAAGTCTCTTTCCACCAAGAAGGTGCAGATGACAAACTCTATCCGCGGTATCTTCTTGGATTTCCGCAAGTTGGCTGATTTTGAAAAGTCCTTCAGCATCAGCAAGGAGTCCGGTTTTACCAAGAAATCGTATGAGCCTATCACCATGAGCACTCCTCTTGTGCTCTTGAACAAGTTCTTCGAGACACACTCCAACGCCATCATCACAGACGGTGAATTGAAACCCGTGCAGATCGTCACCAAGGTCGACTTGCTCTCGTTCTTGGCTAAAAACTCTTCCTACTAAACACTACTAGACACTCTTGGAGATTCTAAAATATAATACACAGCAATCCACTCTCTCATTTCCTGTTTCCTACGAGAACTTCCAACGATTACCGCAGTTCTCACAGGTGCAAAACGTCGTCAACGGCTCATCCGCCGACCTCGTTTGCATTTGGTAGTAGCTGACTCTCTTATGCTTGCACTTGCCACACGTGAATCTGTCTGTGACTGCTCTCTTTTCTGTGGCGCCCTGGGCGTCAAAGAGATTCTGCTTGTGTAACTTCTCCATTTCCTTTCTCAAGGTCTCGGGGGCCATTTCGTTGGGTGACATTTTGATGAACTTCTCTGGTTTCAACGAACCACTCAACAAGTTTGCCCGCAAATCCGGGTTCTTCTTGTTCCGCAAATTCATCGTGAGTGTCCTCAACTTGTTTCTGTATCCATCGTTGACTTTGTTGTATTCCTCTGCGTAGACCTCCCTTTCTATCTTTACAGCGACGTTGACTATCGTCTTGGAGTCATCGTCACGTTCTATCGCTAACGCCGTGTACAAAGCACTGACTGAAGCATTCCGCGTGCTGTCATCATAAATAATGGTATCCACGCCGTCGGTCTTGGGGTTTCTAGGGCCGTTATGGAACTTTCCTCCTGTGGAACCGGGAGCTGGTTTAGCGGGTGCCGGAGCGGCGCTGGCCTGGGCCTTTTTGGCATTCTTCTCGTTTTGAACAACCTCCTTCCACTTTTTGATCATCCGCTTGACCAACGTGCTGATCTCGCTGTTGCCATTGGATCTGTACTTGTTGACGGCTACTCCGACCTTTGTTTCTCTTAAAAGCTTCTCGGTGGGCTCGATTCCGTCGTTCAAAATGTTCAAAAGCTTCAATATCGTGGTGTCATCACTCAGTTTTTCCAAGTTTGACACCGTCAGCTTGATCTCCTTCACGTCCATGTTGAAGAGTGTAGTTGGTATTTGAGTTTGTTAGCAATGGGCATCCGTGCACCAAGTCTAGGCCAAGGCCTGTGAAGTTTTTGAAGAATTCTGGAAAAGTTTTGAGGTTGAGTTGAATATGATAAGTTTTCATGGAATATAGCGGACCTTTGCCTGTTTTGTGTGGGTGTGGTATTGCCGGCTTGGTTGGGCATGCTGGTCAGGAATAGATACCAGGATAGGAAGAGATGCATTGGAGTGCAATAAATGACGTGAGGAATCAAGGATGATTCTTAAGGTGCTTTTTTGAACTTCTTCAATGTGTATCTTCATGTAACTCAGCTTCTTGGATTTTTGGTCGTAGTGAAATGGTTGCAAAATAGGTATGAATACATGGAGGCTTAAACGAAGCGAGCATTGAGCATTCAAAGTTTTCCCTTTTCACGATTGTATTTTATTCCTAGTTCTTATTATCGGTCTTTTTAGTCGGCTTCGAGCTATTGAGGCTATATTGGATTATTCCAAGCGTTTTGGTGGAACACTTTTTCAGTATTGCGGTTGGTCGGATCGGTCGTACGACCAATTGCTCACTTGTTGAACTCAAACAAAGCCTTATCTTTAAATTGTATGCTCTTTATTATGTTGAGTCTGATATATTTGGGCACCGGTTTATGGCTCTAAATAAACAGTGTTATGCTTCAATGCTGGTCTCATGGATACCGGGTCGCAGCAACCATCTCAGATAAGGCAAACTTCAAAAACGCCATAACAAGTCAGTCAGCTACTTTGTTCATAGATCAATTTATTTATGGGAAACCCAAGGAGCTTTGTGTGGTAGAGTTATGGATCTGATGGGCTTCTTTTGTACTCATATCAATATTGCAATTGAAGACGGATTATGCAATCTTAGCTACTTCACTTCAAAAAGTCCTTCAATTGAGAGAAAGACTAGACTCAAGAATCTATGAGAACAATGAAATAAGATGGGTTATAGCAACATTCAGTCAGACGCTCTTCTAAAATGCCAAACACTTATAGAATACTCCACTAGCCAAGCCTGAGAGACCCAAAACTACCCTTTGGAAGCCCTCATCTACCAATATTTCACTAAAATGGCATCATACAAATCACTCACCGAGCCATCCTTTGACACTCCGTTGAAGATAGGTACCCTCACACTGATGGCTGCGAAACGAGAAGTGAACCTCCCAAGGCTCCCCGATCTTTTACCCAAAAAAAACTAGTTCCAGACAAAATTTCCTATCAAACAACCCTCCTATCTCCTCAGACTTGCTCAACCGAAGCATTCCCAAAATTCCATCACACTCATTCCACCTATCAACATTCCTGCGCACTCAGATATCAACTCAACTACACCTTTTCATGGAACACCAGTCCAAAACTGTCTTCATAGCCAGTATCCCCTTCGACTACGCCGAGGAACAGGTCCTGGAGATTGCCCGCTCCGTTGGTCCTGTGGTCGATATAAAACTTCTTTTCGACTCCTCCACAGGTAAATCCAAAGGAAACGCCTATGTCCGCTACGGCGACAGTGAAACGGCTCTTTCGGCTGTCCGTAACCTCAATAACATGAACGTGGGAAACAGGTACTTGAGATGTACTTTGGCGTCGGACGAGGACGCCTTGAATGAAGGCTTGGTGGGAAACACAGGCAAACTACCGCCTTTGCCTTTGGGTGTCCAGTTATTTCCAGGACAAAACTTCCAGCAGGCCATTCTGGAGCTCTTGTCGAGATTGGATTCGCAAACAGCGGGACGGATTTTGAAGGAGGCCAAGTCCATGAGCTTGGAGAATCCCGTGCTCATGAAAAAGCTTCTCGACCAGTGTCCACAGCTATCACACGCATTGGTCGAAACCAGCTTGATGATGAACTTGGCCAATAAAAACCTTATAGAGTTATGCCTCAACAGGAGACAGCCCGATTTGGACCAGTTGACGACGGACCATGTGCATCTTTTGCGGTATGTGAATGGTTTGACAGACGAGGAGCTTGCCTCACTTGACGCCGACAAGAGGAAGATCGTGAAGGACATTCAGACTGAAATCAGCAAGGGCTCCTATGGTGTGATTGATGCCGATGCAACGGCATAATGGGATGTGAAGGGTACTATGGAGTGCCGATATTATAGAGCCATGAAAATTGGCTCGAGAAAAAATTGCAGGCTTACCGCCGATCTGTGTATATTATGTAAGTAGGAAATCCTTTGATGGAGAAAAGATGTAGGTTTTTGTTGTTGCTGGTAGTTGAAGTGAGTGGAATATATACGCATCACTTGAAAGTGTGATTCTCGGTGGCTGTTCTCTACTACATATACCTGAGAGTAGAGAGGCTTCATCAGTCGTAACTTTTCTGTTGTCTTCTGTTGTCTTAGGAGCATCTCATCCGGGGATTAGAGAAGGTATTAGAGTAGAGTATTCCCAGCATAAGCATCAATGCCCATACAAATTTGGGCCTTCCTCTCTCCTTACTCATTTTTGCAGGAAGAAATTCAATCTAGTCCCTGTCTGATGTTTTTTATAATTTGCATTTGCTCATAAAAACTATATCTCTCTTACTTTCACACGTCATCTACATTACGAGTAAATGGCTGCGAAATCACAAACCTCTACAATGATGTTGCCTCAACCTCAGCAGAACACTCAAATTTTCTTATTCTACATCACTTAACTCTCTAAAGAGAATCTTCTGCAATTCTTCACCGTCTACTGCCTGCAAATCCCAAGAAACCTTCAGCTCTTCCCTTCTGTGCCCGGCACGACCATCACCATATCTCGCAGTTTCCAAAACTCCTCCAACTACACCTGCTATGATGAACAGAAGAGCCGGCACGCCACCACAGGGCAACCCGGGCTCGCTGACAATCCTCCATTTAAGTAACATCCCATTCGAATGGTCCGAGGACCAGCTCCAGGCGGTCGTCACCTCTCTGGCTAGCGTTTTAGACGTAAGACTCGGTTTCGATCATGTTGGAAAAAACAGGGGATACGCTTTTGTAGAATTCGAAAACCCACAAGAAGCACAAAAAGCCGTGGCCGCTCTTAGCCAGGCGAAGATCCACGTGCCTGACGGACGCCCCAGTAGGCGTCTCAGGTTCGAACTGTCGAAAGAGGGTTTCCGTACTGGAAACAACACCAACAAACACCCCCTCCCATTCATTCCGTCCAATATGCCTCCGTACTTTGAGCCAGCAGCAGCGTTGCCCTTTCGGCCTTCCACAGGTTTGCCTCCAGTCCCAGGAATGCCTCCAAGACCTTCTGGTTCTCACGGCTCGCCTGCTCCTCAATTGCCTCCAATTCCAGGCGCTAATGGTCATCAGTTTGCAGGAGCCCCAAATTTCCCTGGACCTCAGCTTCCGGAGCACCTCACAAGAGCCTCTCAGACCCTTTCCACGCCTGCTCAGATGCCTTTACAGACTCCAGACAAGATCAACGAGACGCTAAGTCTGATTCCACCGGCACAATTAATTGAGCTCATAGCGAACTTGAAGAACCTTCTTTCAGGCAATCAATCGGCTAGAGCGGCTGAGGTCTTCCAGCTCTCACCAAATTTGGCCGCTGCTGCTGCCCAGGCCCTTTTACTCATGGGCTTTGTGGACGAGGAAGTCATTCTGGAGTCGATGAAGTCGGCTTCAAACACACCGCAGCCACCTCAGCCTGTAACAGCATACAACCAGCCGCAACAGTACCAGCAGAACCACGGGCTTCCACCCCAGCCTTACAACTCTGGTGCTCCTAGTCTACCACAGGTTCCTCTACCACCGCCACCTCCTAAACCGCAATCTCAGTTTCCACAGCAACAGCAACAGCCGCCTACAAAATGGGGTAATCTTCCTTTGTCGACACAGATCAAACTCGGTGCTTTACCACCAGACCAGGCAGATTTGGTTGCCCAGGTTTTGTCACTTCCGCAGGATCAGATCAGCTCCTTGCCTCCAGAGAAGCAAACCATGGTAGCTGGAATAAGGCTGCAGTACTTATAGAATGGCCATTTTGAACTGGGGGCCCACTGGCACGAAAGCGATGCTGAGAAGCCAGAATCTGCCAAAAACAATTTCGCCGCATCTTATCAGCTAGTCTGTTTTTGCTAAGAGAGCACCAGCCTTTGCCTACGGTGCTAGTTGCTGCTGCATGCCCTCACGGTTGGTTCCATTCGCATGGTCCCTACAGCGTACTATTGGATGGCTACATCAAGAGTAAAAAATCCCTTCCTTGCAGCAATTTACGGTCACATACGAGCTATATGCTTCCTCAAAGATCCATGTCTCCAGTAACGAAAATTCAAAGCAAAAGCAAGCAAATGCATATACCGTGATCCATCATCTTATCACATGTAGTCCAAGTATGGTTTGCGTAGCACTCACCCAACCACCAACCCAACAGTCAAACTTAAATCTTCATCATCCTCTCAACTACTTCATCTCATTATATCTTTAAAGGTAGACTCACCCTATCGTCTATCGCACTATCTCCGCTGCTTGTGGTGTGATCTGAAGCCTAAGTGCGAATCTAATATCACCAACTACACCTACTTATCTGATCACCATGAATATTCCCGGTCTCCATGGATACACAGCAATTTTCGAGACCGATGAAAACGGAAATTTCCACTCGGCTAGTGGTGCCGTTCCAGGCTGGCTTCGAGACATGATTGAAAGAGCTTATGCTAACAGTGGGCTCAGAATGAACAGAAAGGTTGCGTCCCACGAGGCAATAGCCTCCCTAGAAGAGGTTCCTGCCGAACATCTAAAGGAGCTGTCTTGTCCTATTTGTTACGAAAAATACGAGGTGGAGCAGAACAAAAAGCAGAAGATGGATACCTCTCCACAAGAAGAACTACATGCTTCTCCCCATGAAAACGCCTATGTGGAGCCGATCCTGAGCAGATTGAAGTTTAGAGATCCCTCTTTGTTCATGGCTGCGGACGCAGGCGCAGTCAATCCTCTTAGATTCCCCCAGCACAGCCTAAACGCTCATCAACCCGTGACCAATGAAGAGATGTTTTCAGCACTAAATGATTTTAAGAAACCGCTGAATAAGGAGATTCGGCATGTGGCAATGAAAATGCCAAACTGTCACCATGTGTTTGGCAAACTGTGCATCATTGAGTGGCTCAAAGGCAACGTCAGTTGTCCTCTTTGCCGTAAGGAAGTGGAAAGCGTAAGAGACAGCGACCCTATGGCGAAAAAGATGGAGGTGCTCCAAAACAACTGCAATTTCATTTTTGCTGCGGACCAACACGTTGTGCTAAAACACATTCTTCGTCGTCTGACCAACGTTTTCGAGCCATACAGAAAACCATATAATCCAGCCGTGACGCCGCTTACAGATACAAGCGTACTGCAGCACTGGGCCACGCCGAGCTTGCCCGAAGAGTACGTTCCAGATCAGACGGAGGCTGCCGATCCACAGCTCATTATGGCCAGAAGATTTCCGCTTCTGAGTTTCCAGTCGACACCCAGACGCTCGTTCTTTAGTAGAGCCGAGCGGGAGTAGGCATGAAAATTTGGTAAGTGTAAGAGGAAAGAATGAGAAACGTGAAGATATAGGAGTGACGGAAGGAAGATTTCGAGAGTGAGATCTCGATGGTCTCAAACATTCTCGTCTTTGGACTGTCCAGCGAATTCTATTGTGCTCAACGTCTGAATGTATAAGTTCACATTATTGCATGGATATATTGGTCGGTAGGTATATTTGAGCACAGCTTTTCCAAACAAGCACTGTTTGACGAAGAGCTTTCGGATTTTGCTAATCAAAGTAAGGCCCTAAAGGACTCCGATTACTGCTAGTATCACCGCCATTACAGCGGTTTATACAGACTGGCAAATTCTACGGATATAATCTACCCTAGAGAAATAGAGGATCTCTGTTATACCCAAATCCGTCTACACAAACGCACTCATCAATCCCAACCAACGAGCTCTGACTTCTTACTTTACAAGGACCGTTAGCACTGGCGTTAAAGCCCTGTCATGGCAACGTTCCTCTGAGGGTTGGCATTGAAAATATTCAATGAGTGAATTTCATACAAAGAGCAACAATCCAGGCAAAGATAAGCTCTTGGGCTTGGTAAGGCAACATTTCTAATTGTCATGTCCAGAATGGACCAGGATTGCCCTGCCCCTATGTTGGTGCGGCTAAAAGTGGGTTCGGGTGAGCGTAAAGATTGCCTTGCCACCCAATTCACAGGAAATAAATCCACATTATTAATTTCCTCAAGCCATGACATCTTTTAGAGAAAACCCGAATTTCTTTTGCAACCAAGCGAAAGCCCCACAAGAGGAGGCTTCTTTCCTGTATGAGAATCGGAGAACGGTTGGCGCTCCAATGAAAGCCGCGGGATCACGTGATACACATTGGAGCGTCTTCTCGGGCTTACACAACTGGCAAGTCTCATTGGAGAAAGGGATTTTTTGATCTGCGTTCCTGGAACAGAGTCCTTCTCGCCAAATCCACAGATTATAGCAGCGTATCGACCAGGTCGGCTTCAGCTGGAACCCCCAACTTCACACCCTCAGTTACCTTTCAAGAATGTCTCATACGCGGACTATCTTGAGCTACATCCATCAAAACAGCCCGAACAAGTTGTCTGTTTCGGAACCCAAGGGCGTTTCACATAAAAGTAGCGAAAAGCAGCTAAAGCAACCTGTGGCCGTGGTTGAACGGACTAAAGAATTCAAGCCTCGAACACCCCTTTCCAGAAGAACCTTCTTCAATGATTGTACCGACAGCTCACTTAAGGAGTCCAAGAACTCGATTCGGGATTCGGTAAGGTACAGCGTGAAAGCTTACACCAGCGTGGAGGCCAATCTCTATCAGATGCGTCATCTACTAGCTGCCGATGATGCCAATCGCCAGGTGCATGTGGCTACCACGATGGTTCCAGAGCCGGAGGTCAGGCCCAACTTGCGCAATATGACGAGATCTCCGTCTATTTTAGTCAAAAAGGGCCACTCGGCTCGTGACCGGTTTGTGGACCAGTTACGGGAAATTATCTCGCAGTGTTTACAGAGAAAGCTCGGCTTGAGCAATGACCAAATGCAAACTAGGTTGGTCAGGGAGGCGTTGACGTACTCCAACAACTTGTTTCTACAGGACATGAAGCTGGCGTCTACAGAGGAGCTTTGTCTGGAGTTTCTGAATTTGAAAGCAGCAGACGACGTGAGAGAGTCCTTCGATGACCTCCCTTGTGACTTTCTCGATAAATACGAGCTTCTAGCGCTAGACCACTTCGAAGACATGATTTTCGAAAGCACGACCAACTCGCTTGGATGGGCCCATGACAGTGCAACACTACACAATCCCAACTCATATCAACCGTTCAAGGATATCTGGACGCTTGATCCACCCAACTTTGCCGAGTTTGAAGTGCACGCGTTTATCGAGGGCTTGCTGGAGACAAGCGAGCGCCAGTTCTCCTTCAACTCATACAAGGAGCTGTTCATGAATCGGTTTGGCGAGAGCGCCATCAAGATGAACATCCTCCGCTTCTACTACACGTACCGGCTGGAATTCTACTCGCAGCAGCGGGTTCGAAAGCAGCTACCGCAAGGTACGCTCAGCGAAATGCCCGAGTTTGATGCTCTTCTGAAGATGATGGAGCAATTCCAGGATCTGATTGAAGCAGAAGACCGGCTGAGGCCGCGCAAGTCGCTACGTTTCGCTGACGAAATGTGAGTCGTCTCTCTAAATTCGGCACCGTACCTCCCAATTGCACACACTCATTTGATTAATCTTAGTTACTGGTTGATGTCTGCGCAGAAGTATTTGTCATGCACATACGCAGCCGAGAGTTTATAGACAGAGCAGTAGCTCAAATACACCAACATATACACCATGGTGAAGACGGAAACGTCGCCGGACGATGAAGTCCGAAAAAGAAAAAGAAGAAATTTGGGCCAGTTCCCCTGTTCCCAGTGTTCCAAGGTCTTCACTCGTTCAGACCATTTGGCCAGGCACTACCTCAATCACCAACCCAAGGAAGTCTATGTGTGTGAAAAGATCGTCAGAACCCACCAGGGCGAGCTGCGGATGTGTGGCAAGACGTTCGTGAGGAAAGACCTCAAAGAGAGGCATTTGAAAAGACACAAATTGATTGACGATCTGGGCGAGTTCGACGATGAACTGGACACTCCAGTGAAGGAAGAGGAAGACACTCCACTGAAACAGGGCCAAAGCCCGTTAAGGCTGGTGCAAAATGGTCCTGCTCCACCTGTCAATAATGAGCAAGTTGCTCCGCCTCCCCAGGGCATGGGTCCGAATGAAATACCGCTGAATCAGCCCAGTCTTCCTCAACCACCAAACTCAGGAATGATGCCTCATCCACACATCCAGGGCCCGCAAATTGTGAATTTTTCGAATCACGGACAGCACATGATGCCTCCGGCTCTAGGGCCCGGCCAGGCAAACGTTCAGGGCGTCGCTGGGGGTCCCAGCTTGCATCCCCAAATGGCTTCTCAGATTCCATTCCAGCCTACACAAAACCTCCACCACCAGCAAGGCATGATCCACCAGATGCCCATACCGCATAATTCGCCGCCACAAAGCTTGCCGTATGGAGTTGTGGACTCAACCGTGGATCCTCGAGGACCCATATCTCCAGAATACCGCACCAATCCAAATATTCCCCAGTCGCTGACTGATATTCTACTGTGGCTATTTACCGATCTGGACCCGCCTTTGCCGAAGGATATGATGGTGAACTCGCCTGACTACGTGCCCATGGAGGTAAACCGCCCAATGGCTCCATCACAGACCGAGGTGGCTCCGATCCACTACAATGTGCCCGAGGCCATGATCAATATGAACCTCCAGGATTTGAACTTCTTTCTGAACAACGACAACCCGCTCGACGAGGTGTTTCTACGACCCCTGGAGGGTCCAATGGACCAGAGTATTCCAAAGGCGTGGAATTTGAGTTCAACCAATTCCTCCACGCCAAACACAGCAGAAACACTTACACCACGGTCGGTGGGTGATTATTCTCCGGAATCCGTGCAGCTGGAGCTGGTGGAGTCTCGTGTGGCCCACCTAGCAGCGAAGAATGTGCCCAAAAACCGCCATTTTTTCGTGGACCCCGTTTTGATGGAACGCTTGGCCAGCTGCTTGCCTGGAGTGAATCTCGAGTCGCTCAACAAAATTCTCAGACCTTCTGCTCTGGATCCTTTGCCACACGATAGGTTGTCGTTCTACTTGTACGGCTATTGGGAGGTGTTCCACTCCCGGTTTCTGATTCTCCACAAACCGCTGTTCAACACCAAAACGGCGGAGCCTTTGCTTGTTCTTGCCATGATCATAGTCGGCTGTCTGTACTGCAGCACGACGGAAATGTACCTGTCTCGTGGGAGACATTGTCCAGAGTACAAGCTCTGCAAGCTTATAGCCACACCACTACGGTTTACCTTGTTCCAGCACGAGGACTTCAGGTCGCCTGTGAAGGTTTGGATTCTTCAAACTCTCAATCTTTTGGAGTGGGTTGAAAAAAATTACTTGGAAAGACTGATGCACGAAAGAGCACACATTCACCATGGAACCACCGTGCAACTTCTCCGGCGCTCTCCTTTCCTTGGGGGAAATCCCACAGTTGCCAATAGAGAGCCCACGTCAGCAAGCGAAAATAACACCAGCGCAGGTGAAGAAGATGTCGAGGATTTGGATGAGGCCGCACGGTCCGACCAGGCCTTGTTCCATAAATGGGTGGAGTCCGAATCAATGAAAAGAGTGACGTTCATGACATTTTACTTGGACGTGATGGACTACATCAAGTTCCGGCACAACCCACAGATTCCTTTCTACCAGCTCCAGCTTTTGAATCTTCCTTGCGACGAGGAAGCGCTCTGGGCGTCTCACGAAATCAACGGGTCTTTCAAGAAGACCATAAAACGCCAGAGGAGAATCCAAAAGGCGACGGGCGCAAGAGCCCTCAAAAACCAAAATGGCATAAAACCAGGCATGAACTTCCTTGGTGCTTTGAAACGAGTAATGAAACACTCCAAGACACAATCGAAGATCTCCCTTTTTACCAAGCACATTTTGTTCGGCGGCATCATCTCCATTATGCATCTTATGCAGCAAACTGAATTGCAGAGCAGCTTTTCCCAGATCATGGCGCTGGAGCGCTACGTCAAGAACAGAAACCAGAAGTGGAAGGAGATTATTACCACGGTGATTGACGACTTTGACCACGAGATCTACGGATCAACCAGCGGTTCTACAAAAGACTCCTTTTTCAATGTTTCCCGCTGGCAATGCACATTTCCCATGTACCATTTGGCGCAGATTATTGGCATGTCTGATATAAACCACTACGACATTGCCATTTTTGGTGGTTCCCCAGCGAACATGAGCGTTGATGCTACAAGTAAGGACCTCCTGATAGTGCAGAAGAAGCTCAATTCCATGTGGATGAGGTCGCTTCCGGCCATGAAGAAGAACGTCGGCGATCTTATCAACTACAAGTGCGTGATCCATTGCTACTGGCTTCTTTGGGGAGTGATACTTACGCCGTTGGGCAAGGACTGCCAGCCATCATATCCATTAGCCTACGACTGGAGAGTGGACCACGATATCCACGACTCACTCTACGCTATCAGCGTCGCAACATTGGTCTTGTGGTGCTACTGCTTTTCAGTGTATGGAACGGAGTCTACAAAATTCGCCGACCACGGCCAATCGCTTTCATTGACGGATACACGGAACTACGAGAAAATCGCTGAGTATGCTGTTGAGGAAGGTCACCAGTACCTCTTCCGGGTGCGCCAGGAGTTCACCAACAAGATCAAGGCCCAAGGGCTCGGACCTGAATCGCTTCTTCACAGCACTCACCGCATGGGAGAAGTGCCTCCCAGCAAAATAGTCGACCGGTACAGTGAGATCTTGCCCACCATCAGCAACAAGCAGAATATCCTGGGGCTCTGCTTTTTGGTGGGCACCAAGTTATTGCACAGCCAGTGGCTGGTGCTCCGGGAGAACGCCAAATTGATTATCAATTGCGGCCTTCGCTCGGCGGGCAAAACGGAAGTTTGCTGCCCCGACCTCTTTGTTGACGACTTTGTCGACTGATGATTAACGAATATATGATGTAATTACACCAACAAAACTGCGTTCACGCAGCCATCTCTATCGGGCTCGTTGGTCACCTGGGCGTATTTACCCCAGACAACCTTGCCGCCGGCGGTGACCAACCCCAACTCAGAAACATTCACCTCGATGATGGTTCCTTTGGTGAGAACACCAAGTTGGGTGTACATGGGCGACTGGGGGTTTTTCTTGACGCCCAAGATGGGCAAGAAGACGGTGACGCCGAGTTCGGGATGCGTCACGTTAGCCTTCTTTTGTCTCAAAGCGGATGGACGGATGATACGCTCCATCTTCACCGGTCTTCTGGTGAAACCCTCTCCCACAAAAGTGTGTTTAGTGATCATACGTTTCCACAGCTTCAGCTTGGATTTGCCTGTCTTGATCACCTTAAACATCTCCTCCTCAGAGATACCTTTCACCTTGGGAAGCGGCACCGAGTACTTGTCTGCTTTCTCCAAACGCTTCTGCTTAATAGAAGACGAGATGGCTTTGGCCAGATTGTCCGTTTGACGATCCAACAAGTAAGCTGGAAGCGCCTCGCCCTCGTCGACCTTCGGCGTCGAGGGAGCCTTGACCTTGGCCTCCTGGTGGGCCTTGATCTTCTTCTTCATGGCCACCTTCTCAGCATAACGCTTCTTATTATACTGCTTGGCTCTCCAGCCCTTGAGGTTCTGGGCGTCCTGAGCAACCTTGTGGCCCTCACGTGCCTCTCTCTTTCTCTTACGCTCCTCGTAGTCTAGCCTGCGGCCATGCTGCTTGATATGCTGCTCGATGTACTCGTTCTGAGGCATTTGTGTGAAGAAGAGTGGGTTGAAAATCGCATCTCATCGGGTCTATGTGTATGTGGACACCCGTACACCACGCTATAGGGGGCACTGTTTCCAAGTCGTTTGGTCGAAATTTTGTTTGGAAATTGGGGCTGGGGTCGACGTGGTTTTTCTGTTTTGTAGCTTTCTTATTTTTGCATTTGTTTGGGGGTCTGTGGTGAGGTGCTGCTTGGTTGGATGTGCGATGAGGAGGGTTTAATAATAAGTTGTGCAGGTTGAGGACTATGGGGGTTGGAATCTCTTTAAAAGGCGGATTCCTAATAGTCCATTTCGCTGACATTTCAACTTGTGCAAGCCAGTTTGCAAAGTTCACCCAATTGAAATCAGAGTTGACGCATCGTATCAGCCTCCCCAGTAGTTCATGAATTCAACATCCAGTAAAGAGCCATCTCCGATTGTCAATTTGTTTGGAATCCCCCGAATTCCTTAACAATCGCTACTTTCAAAAAAATTATTGTTTGTCCATGAGACTGAGTCTCCGTGTCAGCTTAATGGCCTTGGGATCAGCATCCTTCACCCCACCTATCAATAGGTGACCAACTACAACTCACCAAAAAAGATAAAAAAAAAACATCCTCAGATTTCGATCAAATTCCCAAAACTTCCCCAATATATCCTCTTCACTTTTCTCATCCCCCTAACACCCATCCAACCTACAACCCATCGCTCCTGTATCTCATCGCATCAACTACCACTCTTCATCATGTCTTCAGTCAACGAGCTCCTTAAGGGCATCGTGGCATCGCTAGAGCAAACCGAATCTGCTGTTCATGAAGTTGACGAAAAATACACCGTTCATGAAAAAGAATACATCCCCACGATGATCCAGGATCTCGTGGAAAAATCGTCCTCATCGCTCGAGGGCATGTCGCTTCTTTCGTTGAAAAACGAGGCCTTGCTCTCGTACGTGAACTCGTTGGTGCTCGTGCTTTTGACCCACTTGGAAAGGCTTCGACTGGACGCCAAGGAGGAGAAAGTGGAGGCTGCTAAACGCAAAGCTGTGGAGAGTTCAGTGCAGCAGAGAGTGTGCTTGGAAAAAGGTATCAAGCCGTTGGAGAAAAAGTTGACCTACCAGCTCGATAAGATGGTCCGGCTGTTCCACAAAATGGAGGAGGACAATGCCCGAATGGAGGAGAAGGTGGCCGAGGCTGCTGAAAATAGCGAGGAAGAAGCTGACTCCGAAAGTGAAGCGGAACAGGATTCTGAAGACTCAGAGGAGGACGAGGACGCTCTTCTGTATAGACCCGATGCCTCAGCGCTTAAGAAAATGGCCAAGTCGTCGTTGGAGAAAGGAAAAAGTGAATCCGACGGGAAATACAGACCACCCAAGATCTCAGCTGCTGCTATGCCTACGAGGAACTTTGACGACCGTGCCATTTCCGCCAAATCAAAGAGAAAATTGCAAAGTATGGAGGAGTATCTCAGAGAGTCGTCGGACTTGCCCCAGGCCGAGGCATCTATCGGTTCATCCATTTTGGGCCATGGTAGAGGTGGTGTGAAAACAAACAGGGACAGCCAGAAGGAGAGAGAGATCCAGCGGTACGAGGAGGCCAATTTCACAAGATTGCCGTCCACAGCTACTAAAAAGACCCACAGACAGATGATGGCTGAAAGAGCCAATACTTTTGCTGGTGAAGACTGGTCCATGTTCAACAACAGAAGATCGCTCAAAGAGGGCACATCAAGAAAAAGAAAGGCGGGAACTGCTTGGGACAGAGCCAAGAAGTCACGCCGTTAGGGAGTATAGAAGCACATATATTGCAAAGGTAGGTATAAAACAAGCTAACTTAACATGGTGTAGTTCTCAAACAGGATGGGCTGCTTCTCCCGGGTGAATGCTTTGACGACTTTTCAAACCTTGTCGAAAGTTTATCTGGATGCCTCGAAGCCACTTAGATGATGTATCACTTCTTCAAGAAATCCATATTTCCAGGGTACGAGTATTTCTGCTGGTGGATGAAGGCTTGAGGGTCAGCACCAGAATTCAGAGGAAGCATTGTGGAATACTGTAACAGGTTTCTCAAGTCGTCGTGGCCTCCGTCAGAGCGTAAACCATACAGCCCGTTGAACAGAGACCCTGCTCCGGACACGAGTCCCGGATTAGCCATGGTATAGCCCACATTTCTCATGGAATCGTTAGACATAAACTTGGATATTGAGGGGTTGCCATTATTGTATGATACATTGGATTGATCAATCGGGGCCAGAGCTGGAGCCGATATATGCAAGTTTGCTAACAGCGCCGTGGCTGAAAGGCTTGGGTCGACAAAGGAGTCAAATGAGTTCTCAGAATCTCTTGGAACCGGGGAAGGACCAAGGCTCCGGTTCACTGCGTAGCTGTCGTAGTATTGATGCTGGTGGGGTTGACGATGTCTTTGATATCCGTCATAGCCCCTGTGGTAGCCCATTCCATTGTTCATAGGCATGCTGTTATTTTGGATATGATATGGGTTCATGGGACCCCGGCCTTGGTAAAACTCGCCATTTGCATTCATATTCTGGTTCGAAATGACATGGGCAGGGGAAGTAAGCATACTGCCCAGATTCACCAGCTGCAGTCTACGACCTGACGCCTTGACCCCATTCAAGATAATGTTGATTTTCAGCTGGATCCGCTTGCCAAAAGACGAGACAATCTTACAGTTCTGAAACCATTGTTTGATGATCTGGATCTGCAACGAGTCCGAACGGAGTGTGTAATTTGGGGGAAGTAGCTGTTGCAATGAAGGCACGACTACTCTATCATTCCCCTGGTAGTAGTTGACATTGTGGTTGATCAAAATGTCGATCAAGGTTTGTATGACGTAGTTGCCGTATGGATCGTTGATAAGTTTGTTGAGATCAGTGTTGAAGATAGCGCCGATCACAGAGAACTTCAAGTCGGTGAACTGGCGCAGTTTAGGTTCGTTGTAGTAGCAGTTCTTCATGAGCTTCTCGACCACGTTAGACGAAAACTTCAAGTTGCACAAGTCGTTGATGCCGTACTTGAGGAAGTTGTTGAAAAGAGCTAAGTTGACGTCCACAGAGTCGATAGACACGAGGTACTGCAATACGTAGTTTCCAAACTGATCGTTGATCAACACCACAAAGACATTATACTGCAAGATCTTCTCAGAAAATGCAGAAAGTTGGGATGGGTTGACGTGATTCAAGCACTTCTGGAGCACGCAGCAGCCGTGTTTGTGGGTAGCCACAACCAATATATCCTCAATTATGGAGGAGTAAATGAACTGGCAGTTGTCGGGAGGATATTTGTTCAAGATCTTCTGGATGACATGGTTGCCGTTCAAGTCCTTGATCAACTCAATGATGTAAGGCTTCAAGCCCTTCATCAAAAGTGCCAATTGGTGGCCATTCGACATGTGGTCGATGACTTTCTGCAACGCCCGTGTTCCATGCTGGTTGATGGACACCAGAAACAAGTTGTTGTGCAAAGTCTCCAACATGAGGTCAAGGTCTGCCTCAGAGCAATAATCAACTAGTCTCTGGACCAAGTAGTTGCCAAAGGGGTCGATGATAAGCTCATACAACAGCGGGGCGACTTCCTTGAAGATGATATCGAAATTGGCGACTCTAGCCTGGCGACTAGGGACGACGTTTTCGTCTATCCGTTTCTGGAGAAAGCGACATCCGTACTGGTCCTTCGCCAAGCGCAAGATCTGACTCCGTAACTGCAGCAAGGGTGCCTTCAGCACCAGGGCCAAGTAGTCCTTGTCGATTTTCAAAGGAGCCGAGTTTTTGGTTTCAAGGCTAAAACTAGGCAACGACAACTGGCCATTGAGGCGCTGCTGGTCCCAGAGTTTAGAGTTTGTGGTTGCAGATGGGGGCGTGGTGGGCTCGACGATGGAGGAGATGGAGTTGATCAGGAGATTGTGGGAGTGTTCTTTAGGAGACACCATGATCAGCTAGAGTGATGTCTGGTGATTCAGGGGAGATTGGCGGGGCAGAAGACGTAGTGGCTTTCCAAAAAGCTTCTACTCTCTGAAAGAACCTCAATACGGTTTCAGTGGTGGTTCCGGGCGACTGTTCAGGATGAGAAGTCGTTTAGGCGGCAGAAAGCCAAAAGTTGGAAATTCCAAGAAAGACCGACAAGCCCGAGAATGAAAAGCCAGGAAATCTGGGCCGAGCCAAAAAGGTTTCAGAAGGCGCTTGGTGCTGGGGTAGATTCAACGAGTCGCCTCTGGTGAACCGAGGAAACGGGCTGGAGAATCAGGTAAAAGGGGCCGTAAAAGCGAGTTCAAACAGCTTGGTAGGGAAAGCTCGCCACGAAAAGCAGAATTCTAAAGGAAGGAGCTGCAAAAAATAGGCGTACTGGGTAACGCCGGAAAGAGTGTCTGGTTTGCTTCGTGGAAGCCCTGATCCAGCCTGTATGGGCCAGAGACATCCAGCCCAAGCACAAGACACCGACATTGTGAAGGGGGCCACGACACGCCGCGCACCCGGGTCTATGTAGGGCGATTTGAATTAAAAAATTGGAATTTGGCTGCAACCAACGGGGGGCACGTTTGGGGAGCTCCATGGTGGAAAATTAGGTTTTGTAAGGGCGGTCCTTTGGCGACGGAAAACGGATTTTGTTCGAAGGCCAGCCAATAATGTGCCTGCTTTTCAACCAGAACATTCACATTTTCATCGTTTTTTTGGTTTTGCACTCCTCCCGGCTTCACCCCATCCTCGTCTGAAACGATTCTGGACCGTGCGACATCGCCTATACACAAATACTAGCAAACCTACGCCCCGTGCTGATTGGCCCTCTGTGTTTTGAGTTTGCGCCATAAGGGATCAGTAGATAAATTGATAAGCGTGGCAGTGGTAAAAGGTTTGGCGGTGATTTTGTAATGGACGATCTTGGGTTTGAGAAGGGTGGCGGAAGAGTCACAAACTGGTGATGTCAAGGATCTCGGAGTCACGGAGATTGGAAATTCAGCTTTTGGAAGTTTGAATTCGATGCATTCAGGCTTTTTTCGTACTCCCATTGTTAAGTTTATCTTTCGAACGGCTATTTCTGTTGGACTCCTTTGCAGCCATTCGTGCAAAGAAACGCTCCCAATGCGGAAGTGTACGAGGGCTGATCCGAAATACAGCCTTCGTGAACAAAGTAGAGTCTGGAAGCAGAGAAGATGAATCTTTCGAGTCCCGGTGGCGTTTTGGAGGAGTTCCCAATACTGCTTCCACAATCACACATCCTCTTCGCATTCTAACCACGTCCTTTCGAAATCACCTCGAATTCCCCATCTAATCACTTTCCTCTGTCCCTAGAGAAGAACTGTCCTCGAGCGACATACTGATTCATGATCTCCTCAAAGAAGATGAACTCACCCGGCGGTGACGCCAAAGCACTGGCCAAACGCCGCCTCGTCCGCTCCTCCTGTTTTCGTTTAACTTCTGCCTTCTGCTCTTCCTGCTCTTGTGTTCCTGGAAAGCTGCCAACCATGAACCCTGGAGGGGACAGGTACTTATCCATTAGCTGGGATCGGCTCAACTTCTCATCGCCTTTCTCCTCGCTATCCCAAACAGGTCCGTTGGATTTGACGCCTTTGCCTGCCTGGACAAAGAAGTTTTTCATGTTCTTCTCTTGAGCTTTGGTCATTACCCGAAACTCACCTATCTTGGGTCTTTGCCATTGTCCGTTGGGCCTAAAATCATCCGGGGCCCACGGTTTCTCGGTGATAGGGTTTTTGGTAAGATCTACCTTGAACTTGCGGTCATCAAGTCGCATCCGGTAGTATTTTCGTAGAAACCCTACCCGCTGGAGAGAGGTGTAATGCAGTGGTACTCCCACAGTCTCATCAAGAGTTTCAAACTCGTCTTCTGAATCTGCAACAACTCGGCCATCCTCTTCGACAAAAAAGCTTTGCTTTTCTTCCTCTTTTGGCGGTTCCAATTCGTCTATATCTTTAATCGGCGACGAGTTCTTTTGGGGCAGTTCACTATTCGAATATTGAGTAGGTAAACGGTTGAACTGGGAGCTTGTCATGTTTTTGCTGGAGTCTTGCGAAGCACCTTTGATGGGACTGGAAAGAATCAAAACTTGGTCATCGTTCTGACCAGTTTTGGGTTTCTTTCTTCGGGGTGATATGTACTGAAGGTTTGGAATGGAACCTTCAGACTTGGAAGGACGCGCATTTGGGAGATTGTTTTGTTCATAAGCGGCAATCCGCTTCTTGAGCTGTTTGTTTTCAGTCGTTAGATCTCGGACTTTGTCTTTTAGTTCACGTAGTTTCTGGTTGAACTCGTTGATAAGCAGTGTACGAAATTGTTCGAAATTGGATCCAAGATTTCGCACTTCGGCTAATGCTGATATTCGCTTGAGCTCATCTTGAATGTTTGCGATGGCTGACTTGATCTGTTGATCGGGATCCATCGGGATATAATGAAAAGTTTCACGGTCAGGATGAATGGATTCTTTGTTGATATAAAACTGCAGATAACGACGCGATGGGTCCAGTGACGCGTCAAGTGGCTGCAAATCCCGATAAGACAGGTGCGAGATGTGGAGTGCAGACAGTGCGGACTCTGCATGGCATCGGCACCGTTTTACCATAATAGGACAGTTGAGTTATTCTTCATACAGGACGCTGAGGGGCACCATATGTACCACCGGAGATTCTTCAGGGAAGTTTAGTTTGAGTGTTTATCGGTAAATAAGTGCTTAGATTCTGGGATGGTTGTATTGGGTATAAAGCCAATTGGATGGTTGTTGTTCTGTGAGGCAATCGATTGCAGCTCAAGAGTCGAGTATGAAAGTGAGTGGCTCCAAACATTGTGGTCAGAATGCAAACATGGGGGCAACTTTACTTCAGAGGCAAGTAGCCTCGTCGTCTTGATGAATGATTCTCCAGGTCACTTTCTCTCGCCACTTTTCTTTGCACTCGCCTCGTGATGTCCAAAGTAAGTACTTTGGTGACGGGACAATATGGCCAAATTGTAATCATATTCAATCGAGGAACAGCCAACTCCTCACTGCAAGAGTCTGTGAAGGATCTTAAGGATGAGCTAAGGCTCTCCACGACGGAAAATGTTTGGAACATTTTAGCCTGTTCGTGACGGCCAGTCTTTTCATCATTCCCGTTAATACTCCTATCGATGTTTGGCCATTTGGATATTGAATAATATATTTGGAGTCCCTAGTGGTCAGTTGGGTTCTTCTGATGGTAGTTACTAGTACAAAATGTCCACAGCAAATCTCACGGAATCCAACATCAGCCGATGCGGACCGAATAGTGGTTATAGAATAACCAAACTCTGGTGTCTCTTGACGTCCTTCTAAACAAATTTTGTTGTTTTCGAACAGTAAATATGTAAAGAAGGTATGTATTACACAAAGGCAAGTGGAGATGATGCACCAGATGAAGGATTTTGTCTTGCGATAATTTGATGAAGAGCAGATGAGCAGCAGGACATAAAGCAACGAGATGATACTTCAATTACAACAGGTTATGGGCTTTTGAACCAAAAATCCACAGACATTTGCCCACGGCCTATTCTCTCCATCGCCTTGTACATGTCTGGCATTTCATCACCCTTCGCTCGACCATCAACCTGCGACAAAGAGTTTTTAATAACATGTTTTGCTGAAATGCTGTAAAAATGCCTCTTGACCATCTTCTTCGACCCCACTTCATTAAAAAATAAACACCTACTCTTCACCATTTTGCAACCATGGTTGGTTTGTCCTGCACACAACCCACACTCTGTAAAGAAAAAAACTCCTCTGCAACAACAACACATCCAAACACACCCGTTTCTTCCCAATTCTCATGTTTGGTGCAGCCGCTAAACCAGCACTGAGCTCTTTCAGCTTCGGCTCCCTGCAGCCCTCGTCAGGCCTTGGTGCGGCCAATAATACAAATTCTGGAGGCCTCTTTGGCCAGCAACAGAAACCACAAGGACAAGGCCTATTAGGCTCGGGAACGCAGAATACATCCTCTGGAGGACTTTTCGGCGGTCAGAGCAACACGCAAAATACGGGATCGACGGGGTTCGGCGCTTCCAATACGACTTCAGGTGGTCTTTTTGGGCTGGGTAATCAGGCCAGCGGTAATGCAACTTCTGGTGGTCTTTTCGGCCTGAAACCGGCCACTGGCCAAGGTTTCGGTGCTAGCTCGTCAAGTGGCGGTCTTTTTGGACAAAAACCAGCCTCGAGTGGAACGACTGGTGGGGGTCTTTTTGGAAGCTCGAATCAGCAAGGACAGCAAAACCAACAGAATCAGCAAAGCGGAGGCTTGTTTGGGTCCAGTAATACGTCAAATAATCAGAGATCTGGCGGCCTCTTTGGCTCTAAACCTGCCGCACCATCAGGCGGTCTTTTTGGATCCAGTCAGTCTAACACTGCTCAAAAACCGCTCTTCGGCGGTTCCAATGCCTCCACAGGCGGCGGTCTTTTTGGGCTGTCATCAAACAATAATACAACATCTGGTTCAGGCCTCCTTGGTGGCTCCAGCAACACCGGTGGTGGCCTCTTTGGCTCTTCTTCAAACACTAATACTGGAGGAGGTCTTTTTGGAGGCCAACAGCAACAGCAAAACCAACAGCAACAGCAGCAGCAAAACCAACAGGCTACTCAGTTGACGGCCATGACCAGATTCGGCGATCTTCCGCCTGAAATCAAAAAAGAGTTGCAAGAATTCGACCAATACATCAGCACTCAGCATCTCATAGCAACGACTCTCAACAGCGATCTCCCCAAGCACAACCAGCTTGTTAAGTCGATCGACTCTGATGTGAGCTACATGCATAACAAGATATCAACTATTAAACAGGCATTGAAGGGTGACAGCAACCAGTTGAAAGCCTTGAAATCTGTGAACGATGAGCTCACAGAAGAGATAGGCAACATCATGCAACTAATAATTCAGCTCTCTACCCCAGGCACGAAATTGTCGTCTTCGTTTCAGTTGAATGAGTTTTTTGTTAAGAAAATTAAGCATTACAAGGAGGTAATGACTAGCTACGAGAATGTGATCAAGGAAGCAGAAGATGCTATTCGTGGCTTACAAAACTCATGTAATGACACTATCGGGAGCATTTACGATGTGGTGGAGGTTGTTAAAAGCCAATATAATGTGTTCATGGAGCTTTGTGAGACACTTGCGCAAGTTCACAACGAGGTCACCCATTTAAAACGTTAAGGGGGCTTATTCTTTGATGGGCGATTGGCTGAACGGTCCGTGAGAGTGAGGTCAGTGTGCAGCAAGTTCAATGCTTATAGACTACGATTTGAGGCTGTTGGTTACAGCCTCCTGATCACGAGCTCCAAGGGAGCACAAGCTTTTTACAGCTCTCTAGAAGAGTAAAGGAGGAAGAATTGAGCTCCTTTCTGCAAGAAAGATTCCCGAAAGATCCTGTGGACTGCCATCGGGTCAATGTATTATATCTCATCGTGATAATCCTGCGTAGACACTCATCACAACTCCAAGCTCGTCATGTCCAGAGCCGACTATCTCTCCAAATATCTCTCCGCCGGGCCGGAAAAAAAGAAAAAATCGAAAAAGTCAAAGCTGAAACCCACCCCTGTGGTTGTTCAACAGCCTGAGCTACAATCAGCGAAGGACCTCGAACATACCAATCCAGAATCCGATGATGAAGGTACTCCGGCTTTTACGCTGGATAAGCCAATAAAAGAGAACAAGGGGTTTCGGCGTATTGACACTGGTGAGACTGTCAACTCCGCTTTGCCAAGTACAAATGAGGAGTCCACGGATAATAAGGCTAAGGAAGAGAACATGGCTTCAACTGTTTACAGAGATGCCTCAGGCCGAATCGTTGATCTAGAAAAAAGAGCTGTAGAGCTCAAGGCTGAGAAGGATGCGGCGGAAGCAGAAGCTATCGAAAAGCAGCGGCGGGTGAACCAGTCTGAAGCTGGTAGGCTTCGAGAAGCTCAATTACAAGAAAAGCTCACCAAAGCGACTCGTTTCGATGTTTCGGTCAACGATGCCGACTACATTGCTCATATGACTCTGAAAACGCGTTTTGACGATCCTTTAGCTCCCACTGGCGAGAACGTGATGGCTGGTTCCATCCGTCCATCTTATAACAAAGGCATGAATCCTAGCAACCGGTTCAAGATACAAGCGGGATGGTTTTGGGACGGTGTTGATCGATCAAACGGATTTGAAGAGAAACTTCTAGAGAAACGGAATGCTGACCATGTCAGTAAGGTTGTTGCCAGAGCATCTGCCGAGTCGTATACTGAGTATGATTATGATTAGTGGGAGGTTTGATTGAAGTCAGAGGCGATGGTTTGGAGGACTGGCCGTCTGAACATTCCAGGCGTGAATCGAATGTAAGCGCTGCGGTATTTGCTTGAAGCGTCCTGTAACCCGTCAGGGTTACACTACTGTTAACAAAATCGCTTGACTTCAGGTGAAGCTCGAGATGTCAGATTTTTCAGAGATCTAGAAACACCATTCGAATTTGATAGTTACGAAAGAGGACATTATAAATGGCTCTCTCGCAGCCATTCGAAGACCCAAGCCTGGGTACCCGATTGATTGGAAATAAACCACCAATAACCAATAGCGGAAAATGACTAGAGAATCAATTTGAATCAACCCTGTGGAGACAATCTTCCCGTACTGAATCAACCGCTTCCTTACTCTTGATGCCACCCTCGGTGCATTCATTCAATGAGACTGGCTGCATTGATAACAGAAATAAGCACCCCCATTTATCCGACTTCGAACCTTCATGGACCCGAAACACGAACTGGTGGTTAGAAAAATTGATTCTTGGGGAGATTATGATCAACCATCCATTGACCTTGGTACTTTCCTGTACATCAGCCCATCAGAGAATGGAAGTTGGTCATTAGCTCTTTGCTTCTTTGAACAACTTTGCTATTCTGATCAACAAAAACCGAAAAAGGTAACACTGTTGCGATCCATCAACCCAACCCGCCATCCGTTATTTTCTCCAAAAGCGAAATCTCCTTCCCCGAATTAGATCTACCGATTTGTGCGGGCCTGCACGGAAGCGATGAATCATCTCTACCTTACCATCAGGATTTCATGTCCAACAATCGGGCTCCACCAATTCCTGGGTTTTTCTTCGACGAAGAGCGAGGACGGTACTTTGCTATCACCAATGGAGAAAACCGGTTCAACACAAGGTACACAAACAATGCAGTTCAGTCACATGATCGCCGAAAGCGGCAGGATCGAAGAACCAAAGAACAGGAGAAAATTCTCAAGGAAAATATTCCTTTAGCACTCAATCGTAACATGATTAGTCCAGTGAATGACCCTTTGGGAATTGATTTAGCTCTGCGTCTTGGCCATAGCCCATTTTCCTATCTTCCAGAAGTAACGACCAGACTCAAGAATATGAAGTTCAACGACAAGGTGGATTTCGCTATTCATCCGTTTGGGTTTGGACTGAAACATCCTGAGAATGAAGTCGTGTTTTACCGGCCATCGAGCAAGAGTGTTGGAACAACTTTCCTCCCTCTAGATCTGGAACCTCTTTGCACGAGATCGAGCACCAATGTACACCAAGGTGTAACGTTCCTGGGGATGAAAATCGGTTCGAAAGACTATCTCTTTTTTGACGGCTTCCCTGTTCCACTTCAGGGTGTGAACCAGTATGGGCGTAGCGTTGAAATCAACTTCGATGCACTAAGAGAGATAGAGGTACTAGGTCAATACGAAGACCCCGAGGATTTTGTTCTTTGCAGCTACATTGTATCCGCAGAATACGTCTACCTTTTGACACCCGCAGATTTAGTCTTACTCCTGCTTGACGCATTTGAGGACGACCAGGCACCTGCTCTGAAGATTGAAATGCCGTCTATACTTGGGGCCCCTCAAGATCCAATAATAGATGAGAGCGGTTTATCCCTCGTGCGTTCCTTCCACTTGGTTCTTTGGAATAATGGTGACTGGAGATGTTGGAATGCGGAAATAGACATTTACCGTCATTTCAAATACACTCGGGTTGAGGGCGACACCATGTTCACCACTTACGCTCTCATCACGTATGAAGGCATCAAGTTGCGAGAGGGGATGCAGATCAAGGGTAGACCGTGGCAATGGCTTGATGAAGGTACCATGGTTGGAAGACAGGAACACAACAACCCGAAACCTATCTCGTTCTTGCACAAATCAGTATTAGTTTGCGAAGAAGATAAGGGTAGTTTTGTGGCCATTGACCTCCAGCGGAAGCAGGTGGAGCGTTTCAAGTCTCCTGTCATCGAGGAACTCAATCTCTCTGAACCTGAGTTCACTGTCTTCTTCCATCACGACACGTTCTACCTTTCCACAGAAACAGAAACCTTCATTTTTAAATGAGGGGAAGAGGAGACTAGAATAGGTAAAAATATGATCAAGAGTATACTGAGGCTCCAGTTTATCAAAACCACAAGGGTTACTGAGGGGGCGCGCTGCAGGAAAATCAACTGGTGAAACTCAACGACATCTACCTATGTCTGACAGCGAGGCTTTTCTCCTGGAAGATGAGCTACCCAGGAGCGATAGTTCGTTTCGGTTCTTCTCTATGAGCACGCTGCATTCACAAGAACCCATGAGGAAGGCCCGTCGTGTCGAGACAGAAGAATTGGAGACGCAACGCAACGAGGTGTTTCTAAGAGAGAGGTTCTTCAATATGAATTTTGTCAACATGGACCTCGCCCTGCGACTCGGCTTCGCTCAATTTTCCTTCATGCCCTATTTGGTCAAACGTTTAGAATGTTGCCAGCCGACACTTATCATCAACACTGCTTTGTTCCCTTTGGCCCCGGATCTGGATCGTTCCGAATTAGCAGCCATAGGCCTCAATCAGGTGGCACTGGACTTGGGGCTCGGGAAGTTGCAGGCTACCAAATTCGTTTCGGACGGCCGCTATTGGGGCTCTAGTTTAGGCTCGATAAAGGGCGTTGTCACTGAGGACCACGACTACATCTTCGTTAGGGACGGAGATGGTGAATATCTTCGAGCTATCGATGTAGATGGGGATCAAATGTGTATCGATAAAGTCCTCTTGAAAGAGTACGAGCTTGAGCCAACCTACGAGGACGAGCCAATCTTTTACACTTTCTGTGTCAACAATAAAAACGTCTTCTTGATGAGCCAAAACTTTGTTTTGTCTATTAAACTAAAAGAATTGTTCGATCCAGACCCTGATATTGAATCCATCGAAATACCACGGGAAGACGGAGTTCTCAGAGATGCTAAGGTCGAAGGCGATGTGGTATCGTGTATGCGGTACCAGACGATCTATGTGACCAATATGAAGCAGCATGCCGCCTGGCGTGTAAGCAAAGGCCTCAAATTTCACCGGCGGTACAATAAGCTGGAAAATGTGATCACTTTCATTGCCGTGATGGAAAGATTTATCGAACTACGAGACTTCTTCAAAGACGAATTCAGATGGGACGAGCACACGATCACTGTGCCTCGACAGAAAAGTATGAATAATATCCCGATCAGCTTCGTGTTCAAAGACGTACTTATATTGGAGGAGGACCGAGGATCCTTCTTGGCATACGATATCCCGAACAGACGAAGTGTGCGGTTTCGGAGTGAATTTTTTAGCTGGCTCCCATTCACGAAGCTTTGGATGTTTCAAGTCGATCAAGATGCGCTATACTTGTCGCTGACGTTATGCTCGTGGTATTTACCATGAGGGATAAAGATTAGAAAAGCGTTTGCAACGCCTTTGAGGGATCTGACACTTAATGATCGTCAACTTACTGGCGATCCATTTGGTCTGATGTGTCAAGGTCACTTTATAGAAAGAATGCTTCAAGCAATGTGCGGATCAGTAGTTTCGAAACTCCCTAATTGATTTCTATCTAGTAGGATAGTTGTGACTTGTATTGTAGTTTTTATAGGGAGGGAGTTTGAAAGACTCTCGTGCGGCTGAAATCTCACAATCGTTTCTGATAGTCATTAACTCTCAAGTGTAGCACGGTATGTCAGTCTCTGAGTCAAGACTTGATTTATCTTCCGAAAACTTTTCTGGAAGGGAAGATGATGATATAAAAATAATTCGTGATTGCTTAAGAAACGCAATTACCGAGACTTTTGAAGGTATATGTATGTGGCCATTGCATTCCAAAAAGGACATTCCAGATCACCACATTTACTTCAACCACGACCAGCGGGAGCTTGGAGTAGCTCAAGTAGCAAAAATTAAGGGTACGAGACTTCTTTGGAATAGGTATTGCAATGGAAGCTTTCACAATTCGACCTTCATTGGAGTCGAAGACAATGATGACACAGTACCTCCAATTATATTCCCTCTTCAAGGATGCTGGGCACATAATGGAAAGGAGCTTGAAATACATGAAAAGACATTGCAATGGGCCCTGGATTTCTTGTTACAACAAAAAGAGATTGAGGAAGCATTTGAACCGGACGATTGGTCTTCTGAGAATTGTGCTGTGTCGGATAATCTTGTCTACTTTTTGAGCGCCATAGGTAAGAAGAGAAGCTGGGTTTTAGCGCTTCCTGTAAATAGCTTCACTCTTGAAGAGCCAGAACATGAGCGCATTATCTTCATTGATATGAAGCGTCCACGAGGTCTTTTGGCAGAACGAAACTTGCTTACGTGCTTTGACGATAAAACCTTTTTGATGATTTACGAAGATAAACAGTATACATTTGAATTTGGAATTCCGATTCTTCGCTATTTCCGGTTCTCCATAGGTGATAGCGAGGTCTTTTATTTTGTCACTGCTGAGGGAGTGGAAATCAGAACATGGTGCTTTAAGAATGGCACATGGGTGGGCACTTCTCACAAGATTCCCATCATAATTCGAAGCTGCTCTCCGCTCTGTTTCCTTTATGGCCAAATCATTGTCTTGGCCGAATCTCCAGGACAATTCATCTTGATCAATGCTCAAGCTGAAGTCGAAAGAGTCTCCTCACCTTTGAGTTTTTCTCCTGGAGAATACAGAGCCTTGAGGAACACAGCTGACAGTATCCTCATTTCGCTGAGAAGGGATACATACCTCTTGTGCACACATCATTGAATCCACGATCCTCTACGGCATCATTGAAACAATCTATGCTTTTTATTCTGGATGAGATATAAAGAATATCGGGGAATAGATAGAGGGCAGGCCCCCAGGTAAATAGTCGTTACTCATGATTTCAACGTTTGATGAATTGAGCGTAGGAGTTGTAGTCGAACTTGCCGAATTTGTAGTCAATGTCCAACAACAACTTCACGGCGTCCAGCGACTTGTAAACATAATCAGCAGGCAACTTAACCAAAGCATTGGATAAGTCCTTAGCTGGGCTAGCCAAGCCGTGCTGTTTGAACAACTTGTCCTGGTTGAAGTACATGACTCTCGATTGCTGACCGTACACCTGGTCATTTGTCAAGTTGTACACGCCAGGGTAACCACTGATGGCTCTGAAGTTGGATTCTTTGGTGTTTGGAGGATGCAAGGGGAACAATCTCTGCAACAACTCGTAGGAAGCCAAAGTGAACCCAAACTGGGGCGAGGATCTGAAAACTCTGGCAAGAGAACCCTTGAAGAAGGCTGTAATGCCCTCCTCCTTCAAAATCAAACCAAAAGCGTGCAAAATACCTCTATACTTAACGTCTCCATGCTTGGTCTCCACTTGCAATCTGGTCTTGATAACATCGGCTGGAGTGGTGAAGAAAGCAGCAGGGGCGCCTGCCAAAGCACCAGAAAGCAACAATTGCCAGGTGCTGAGCGAGTGTCTCTTGTTGGGGTCATGAGGATCGTAGTTAAACATGTGGTACTTGATGTTGGCATAGGTAGGGAAGTAGATGGCAGAGAATGGCACATCTCTCAACAAACAGGCGCTGGCACCCTTGTAAAGACCCTTGAGGCCTAGTTGTCTGATAATTTGGGCAGCAGTCAAACGCTTGTGGGGAATTTCGCCAGGTTTCAATTCCCTGGCATTACCACCCTGCATTTGCAATCTGATCTTGACAATTTCCAAAGGATTAGTGAAAATGACCTGGCAACCACCAGCAGAAGAACCAGCTAGGATTTCCCAACCCATGGTGATGGAACCATCGTCGTTGGAACCAATGCCACGAACCAAGTCGTTGACTGTCAACTTTATAGCTTTCTCTGGAGCCACACCGACCAACTGGGCAGCCAAACCCGAGTACAAGCCCTTGAAACCCTCTTTTTTGAGAATTTTCTTGAAACAGTCGAGCGAGTTCTCATAAAGAGCCTTGTGTTTTTGGGCCTGCATTCTCGTCTTGACCAAGTCAATAGGGTAAACCACCGTGGCACCTATACAGCCTGCGATAGATCCCAAAAAGAAGGAGTAAATCGAGTCAAAAATTGGCCACAAAGAAAAGTTGTCTTCACGGACAGGCTGGGCCGCAGGATGGTCGAAGATCGAGTATAAGGTTGGCTCATTGTTGAGATAATTGGGGTTCAAGAACGAGATCAACTCACGGCGAGGAATGGTTTCCTCGTTCTTATCGATCAAGTAAAACAACAAGTCGATTTCCTTCGTGGTAATTGGCTTGAAATTGGACGATTTGAGAAGATGGTCGTTCAAGTGATCATACAAGTCCTTCTTATTGATCAAAATATCCGCCTTGTCTTTGGTAGTTGGAGGTGTGTTGGCGATGACCTCATTCACCAAGTCAAGCTTGTTCAAGCAGTTGTACACAAACAACACGTTGGACGAGGTAAACTTGTCCTGGTTGAAGTACTCAGGCAAAGAGGGCAAGTTCTTCTGCAATTTGATCGAGAGCTTATGACTCAAATTGCTCTGCAACAAGTGGAGGAATTCCTCCTGGGAAATTACACCCAGGCGACCTGCTCTTACTTCGAATCCGCCTATCAACTTCGTCACTGGGAGGTAGTTGACCAACGAGATGAAATCCTGAAAGTCGATTTCGCCGTTTGGGGCGAAAAAACGCTCCAAATACGCCCAGTTCAACTTGAGCTTCTTGGGCTGGTAGTTTGGGTCGATGGCCTTGTTCAAAGCGTTCAACACGTCAATACAGCGGCTATACGACAACTTGTGGTTGTCATTCGCCATGAGATTGAACAACAATTTGAACTCACCGTCCCGACCAGTCAAAGTGGTCGTAAAGTGAACGAAATCAGCTTCATCTACGTATCCCTTCTCGCCTCTGTCGGCAATCAAGTAAAGTAAAGAATACGATTGGGAAGGAAGATCATTTGGAAATGGAGACAAAATCAGAACAAACTCTGGAAGCAGCAAGAACTTCTTATTGCTCACCGGGTCAAACGACGCGAATTGGTCGAATATCTCTTTAGCTCTTTCAGCCATGAGGAAAAAGTGTAGTTGTTGATCGCGAGAACGTGAGTAGGAACTGAGCTAGATGATTTGTCGATCCCCACAATTTCGAGTGCACGCTGAAAAACGAAAATACGGCGTCGTTCAAACAAAAGGGAGTAGTAAAGTTTTGAGGATTTCGAAAGATTCAAGTTTTTTCGAAAATTGTTTCTTATTCCTCGGTCAGATGGCTGGTGAAAAATCCATGGGCGTTTTTTGTCTCCGCAGTACAACGGCCGAGAACGGAACACAAAGATGCCGTTTTTGCAGCGCCAGTGCGCCGGCGTTAGGCGATTCTCCGCTATGGCGCGAGGTAAGCTTCACCTTTTTTGGCTTTGACGCCGAAGGGTCACCCGTCGATCGGTATTAGGCGCCGCTGCTTGTGCCGCTTAACTAGGGCCATGTCACAAGACCGCGGCACATCCATCCGCCCGAGAGAGGGGCACCGCCCGGGGAAATTAGGCTTTTGTGGCGGACTTTATTATGTGCAGGAAAGTGATTCCACGCTTGGGTCCAGAGTGTGGAGAAATCGCTGCAAACGAGAGCGAGAGGTGGGGAATCTGTGGAGCGTTAACGAAGAAGGGCTGAAGGAGATGGAATAGATAATTTCGGTCCTGCATGTAAATGTATTGACAGCTCCTGGTTGGTCAACTAAGCGAAAAATAAAAAGAAAGAAACCGATTATGCGCTAACGTGGTCTGATTCTCGGGCGAACCAACGGTGCTTCATCGATGAGATCACACACGCATTACGGTCGGAGTTACTATAAGTTTTGCTTTAGTTATTCAGTCTAGAGGCTTGTTGAAGGGCCCGCTGTTTGGATGTGTACGTAGAGTTTTCCATCTCCCACCGGTCGGAATACACTCGATGCTAGGGGACACTAAGTTGAGCTGAAAATTCATTGATGAAAGTAGCTAAACCCAGACAATTATAATATAAGCCTGTTGTAAATCGCTGGCTTCTCTTATTTCTCAGATCAAGTATGAAGATGGCATTCAGGGAGTTGGTCCCACACTATAGCATCACGAGTTAGTCTACAAGAACGGCGTCGTTGGCGAAAGTTATTCACAATTAGGTTAATGATGTAGTCTCTTTTGCAATTGGTCGAAATCGACGAAAACACCATCGCTATCGTTGCTTTCTAGGCCCTCACTCGGCAGAATGACATCAAAAGCCGCAATAATCTTCGGAACCACTCTACTTCTTGCATCAACTCTCAGTGACATCCATTTTCACAGCGATACATCCATTCGGGGTGCTCAAGATGAAATGGGGACGCATGTGTCAAAGCCGTTGGTGTGATGCCGAGGCATATGCTCCATGCCAATGCGGTTAGAGATCCTCGCGGAAGTGTAGCTGATGGTGACACCGGTGAACAACTCGTGGTTAAAAGAAGAGATGTGACTTTTAGATGAGCCTGTTGCATGCTTCTTTCAAATTCTGTCTTTCGGTAGCGTTTCGACGCAAAACCCGATGAACCTGCTAACGCCGAGCCGAAGGGTGCAAAAGTTTCTTTACATTTACAATCCGCTTGATTGTAGAATGGATTCGGTCTAAATCAGGTCGATAAAAAGTATTTTAGATCATCGTTTATCACGATCTGGGCCTTTGAATTCAACAAGCCGCTAAGGAGAAGCCGAAAATACCATGATCTTGCCAGAAAAGGTAAGCCGAGCCGAGCGACTCCAGGCTAGCTATAGATGGCTGGTTTGCTTCTTGAAAAAGAGTTGTCGGCCATTCTATATTTAGGTTTTAAAATATGGTCGGTGATTTGATGATTTTCACAATTTGCCGTTTCGCAGCTATTGTAACCCTATGGCATATATCGCCAATGTGTAGATAGTTTGACATCAAAAATGAAATACTTGGTCACAAGCGCCAAATCAACAAAAAAGATTGTAGACGTTGCGATCTTTTCAGGGCCACTTGAGCTTTTAGAGGATACTATACGCCTGGCTCTGTAATTGAGCCGACTTGATTTGCTATATCAGAGAGTTTATTAAAAAGCAGCTTTTTGAATTCTCTTTTGCTGTTTGCTGAATCAACTCCTTCTTTGTCGATCGATCTGATGAACAAAAGAAAAGGTAAAATTTGGTTTCAAGGCTTTTGAAGGAGAAAGGCGGACCATGCAATATCTTATAGGTCGGTTGATGTCACCGGATGCTTTCTCCCTTTTAAGCACAATACTTTAGTAAATGGTCTGACTGCCATGACAATCTTATTGATGGCCATTGATGCCTATACCTGGCGCTTTATCTCTGCGTATGTTACCCTCGATGAGAAACTAGATAAACCCTGGTATTGCTGCACCAATGAGATTCGATTGAGCTACATCAGGTACCCCAAAAAGGCTACCTGATTCTCCATAAAATAAAGTCTACACTTTTCATTCTTTGATCACCAAACTTGCGACACTTCCCCAACTCGTCCAAACCCTCTTCAAAGGCTGTTCAGCCAATCCATAGGTAAAGTCGGCCATCTATACAGCTCAAACAACTTCACACAATGTTCAAACTTTGAAGATCAAATTTTGACTCGTTTACTCCAGTCTCTCGGAAAACACTATCGCCTTATCTGTATTACTCTTTTCGCAGCCAACCCAGCAACACCACCATAGAACAATCAAGCCTACTTAGCCTTACTCAACAGCCAAAAATAATTACTCTCCTACATTCACCAAATATAAATTTCTCTGACACTTTCAAAAATCATCCATCGACTACATCCACACGTGACCGCACCCAAATCGAACCACCACCAACTACTCTTCTTCAATGGCATCCGGAGCTCCAGGTACGTGATAAAAGTCCAGTTTTCAAATAACGCTAACATTAGGCGGCAACTTCAGAAGTTGGACACCTACCCCGCCCGAAAGAGGCGCTTTTCCCTTGGATCACTATGGCGATTGCAAGAATCAGATGATGGAGTATCTCAAGTGTATGAAGTTCACGGAGAACAAAAACGCTCCAAACTGTCGAATTCTTGCCAAAAACTATCTTCAGTGCCGTATGGACAACCAGCTTATGGAGAAATCAGACTGGGATTCGCTTGGTTTAGTGAATCTACCTGGTGAAGCTGCTCCAGAAAAGGTAGTATCTACGGAAACTCCAAAACAGACAGAGGGCCTGAACGACGGCTCGCCATCCCTGTAAATAGCTGTAAATAAGGATCGAGAAAATGGATGATTTGAGCGAATTGGATTTGTAGCTGATTACACCGATAATCACAAGGTTGGGATGAAATCCACTGAAAACATGATTCGGGTTTGTTTGGTATCCGACTCCAATACTGGTCGGAACTAAAAATATTTCAGCATTGAAATTCAACCTATCGATAGTTGTCTTTACTACCGATAACCCATTATGACTAATAAATAAGAGATCTGTCCAATCGATGACAGTTAAAATGATCAACTAAATCAAAAGTATAAATGCCGAAATGGCTTAGGATGACTTCGAAGTTGTTCTCTTATCAGCCAATCCCACGCAATCTTACATCTCCTCTTCTTACCGAATGTCTTTGCTATATACTGGCCATCTATAGACCTGGCAATTACTTGTCCAGTGGTGAGTTGAAGTCTCCTCTTCCCCTTCCTCTGCCACGGCCTCTATAACTGCCTCTTCCACGGCCACGTCCGCCACGTCCTCCTCTTGATGATCCGTTTTGAGCGTCTTGCTTATCCAGCGCTGGACCTGTTGGAACATGCTGACCTTGAATATTGGCCTGTGGAGCTGGAGGCTGATGCTGGAAGAACTGTGGAGGCAATGGAACACCAGGAACAACGGGGATTGGCTGGCCTTGAGGTGGTGGTGCCTGGCCACCGTACATGTGGGGTGGAATCACCATCCCGTTCGGTGGAACACTGCCCTGGCTCATGACGTTGGAATAAATCTGGCCATAAAGCTGTCTCACGCGGTTTGCATCGTGGGTGGCCTCTTCCTCATTTTGGTTGCCCTTGCTTGCCGTCTGGGATTCCTTCGATTCCTCGGATTTCTCACCGCTGTCCTGGTTTTTCTTAAGCAACGAGAGAAGCTCATTTGTGTGCTTCGTGCTCTGCTCTTTATCGGCCTTCTGCTTAGCTTCAGCATGCTTGGCCTTGGCTGCCTCGGCTTGTCTAGCTCTTGCAGCTCTTTCTTGCTCCGTCAATGGCTTCTTGTCCTTGGAGGCCTTTGAATGGAAAACCAATTGCCTATTGGTGATATTCAACACAAGGGACGAGTCAATGATCATTCCTCTGTTGCTCTTCAACTTGCCTTTCATGTTGTTACCGTTTACAAGTGGCTCGTCGAAAACAACACCCAATGATGTTTTCCTTCCAACAGCGGTGATGCTGACAATAGTGCCCTTGGTCAACTTGGGAACCTTTCCAGAGTCTTGAACGTAAATAACACGGTCTCCAAGGTCATATCTTTGATTGCCCAATAACTCGTAGGAGGCACTGGGGTTGATAATGGCTTCCTTAGGGACACCCTTGATATCCTTGTTCGACAAAGGAAGGGGTCTGGTCATGTAATCATCCATGTACTCCTCAATGGCAGCGATACTGAATCTGGTCAAAGATTCAGACTCCAAAGAGACCTGGATCATGTCTGCTTTGGCAGCCTTCAACCATTTCCGAACCTCCTGGATCTCTGATTCACTGCTCACCTCATCAATTGGTGGCATGTCACGGCGCTCTCTGAGATTGAGGAGGTTCTTGAACAAATTGGGGAACTGTTGTTGGTACTTTTTGATCAAGTCCAAAGCCAAAGGAGAATACTCCCAGAATCTACCGCTCTTTCTCGTGTAGCCTAAAACCTTCAAGCGGCGGGCGTCGTTTTTAATGTCCAAGCCCACATTGACACGACCGCCCTTCTTGTCTCTAAGCATATATGCGCTTGCGAGTTTGGACAAAAAGAGTCCGTTCAACCTCAAAGCCTTAGCAGCTTCATAAGAGCTGAGGTATCTGATCTCACGTTGCTCGATGCCCAAGCGTTTCTTACCGATATTTGGTTCCAAAGCTGACTGGATCTTATCAACTCTAACATTGATCTTGTCATTGCCAGTGTATCCAGCAACAGTGGCAGGGGCACCGTAAGCGAATGCGCCCAAAAATACGACTGGTAGACCGACTGGGAACTCTTCCTCAATTGGCTGTGGTGGTCTGACAGCGTATCTTTCATCTTCGTTCACAACGTCCTCGACAATCATTTGGATAGGAACGGGCTCCTTCTCTTGATTGAATGCTTTAACGTAAGCACCAGATTGAGCTCTCACCATGCCCTTGATCCGCTGAACAAATGCAATAGCTTCAATGCTTTTGAGGTGAACAGCCTTGGTTTTGGCGTATTCAGCACGAAGGGCGGATTTGATTTGGGAAAACTCTCTATGTTCGTCAGCGGTCAATTCATTGACAATGAACTTGCGACCAGTGCCCGTTTTCACCTTCTCATACTTGAACAGACCATCCCACACTTCAGTGAGCCTAGACTCAGTCAAAAATGGCCAATTGCTGTAGACGATTTTGCCCAAAAACTTTTGACTGAACTGTTGGATCGAGATATCGCTCCAAATGTTCTCGATCTTAAGATTCATCGACTCAGACCTCGTTGGGAAATTGAATATCTTCACTTCCGACAAGTACAAGTCCGAGGTGAAGGGAATGGTGTAAAGGGATGGGAAGCCAGCCAAAAGCTCCTTACCCAACTTAGCACCTTCTGGCAAAGCAAACTTGAAATCAGGGTCCAAGCTTGGCAAATCGAAGTATTCCTCGTAACATCTGTCATGCTCAATATCATGGAAATAGCCTGGAAGTGGTGTAGGGTACACAGAATCATTTTGTGGGTTGTAAATGAAAACAATGTCCTTTCCATAGCTGTTTCTCTTGGTTTCGAGGGGCAGAAGCTTGGTCTCCACAGGTTTCAAAACCTCAAGAAGCTTTTTCTCGTCAACAAAGTCCAACAAAACGACCGCTTCCCATGAGGCGGTTTTTCCGTTCAAATCAACGTCCACCTCATGTGGGTAAAAGTGCTTGATGGGAGAATGCTCTTCGGTCATGAGCGGTCTGTAAACATCAGGCATCAACTTCCTGGACCTTGCAGGCAACACAGCCATAAGCTGTTCAAAAGGCTTAAATGGCGCGGATTGCTCGAATTGAATCTCGGTCTCATTCTTCTCCAACATATCTTTCACGCCGATGGCAATGTCAGAAATTCTGGGCGCATAGTGGAATCTGAAGTACCAACTCCAAGAGCGGCAACCCTTATAGTAGTAATACAAAACCCACTGTAAACCTTCCAAATAATGTCTCGTCAAATCAATCATCTTGTCTTCGTCATGAATCGAAAAGTGCAACTTATCTTTGTAGTACTTGTCTTTCCAGTCAACAAATTTGGCGTCGTACAAATCTTTAGTCTCCTTCATCAACTCCTCAGTTGCAAACATGTTTGCATTCTGATATTTTCTGACCACCTTCTTCAAATCAGCGACTCTCGTGTTGTAGTCCTCCTCGCTTTCGTAGGGAGAAATACCATCAACATCGTAGATCGCCTCATAGCTGTCCTTAGACCTGGAATGAACAATAAGAAAGCCGGCCTCCAAAGCGAACTGCTTAAAGAAATCAAAATAAAGCTCCACCTCCTCTTTGGGCAAGGGAAGCGGATGCAACTGTTGGTTGTCTGCAAGCTCCAAAAGCTCCTTCACAGGGCGGTGACCGACTTCCAAGATCCAGGGCTTGATAAGGTGAACCAACTTCTTTTGATCCTTCAACATAAGCAATTTGCCCGTTCTCTCTCTCTTCTTTTCACCACTGATGGAAATTTCCTCCAATCTCTTGTTGAACCAGTCGACATCGATGTCCTGTTTCTCGAAATTCTCCAATTCAAATTCGGACAAATACTCGAGCCAGTTACCCAATCTCTTGAAATTGATCTTTCCGCCCTCGTTCAAGTAGCCATCAGCACCACGCATGCTCTCCTTAAAAGTTCCTAATAGAAGGGGGAACGCACCCTTATTGATATGCAAGTCCGGTAAGTTGGGCAAGAAGTCATTACCAATAACGTACATGATCAAGATAAAATCGTCCAACACTCGCTCAAAGTCATACTCAAAGGAAATGGTGTCCTCCAAGTCTTTGAACTCCAACGCTAAGTACTCTCTTAGCAAAGACAAATGCAACAAGAAAAACTTTTGGTCGTGAACATCGTTACTCTTATTCTGGGAACCGGGCCCAAACGTGACCTCTTCACGCAACAACGAAAAGTGCGAGTCGTGAGCCACCAAACCCAACATGATCAAGTCGGCGTCCAAGCCGTAGATACAGTGTCTCAAGTTGGGGTTATAGCTGGGCTGCGATTTCATAGTTCTGATGAATTGCATGATTTTGTGCTCTCCTTCGCCGGGCACCTCGTGGCCCGAAAGAACAACCTTGATACTGGACCAGCGGGTGTCTTCGGACATCTTTTTGTGGATGAAGTACTTCAAGTTGTCGGTCAAGTTGGCCATGAACTCCGTTCCCGGGGTGATAGCGTTGGAGTCAAAAGGGTCCTCTTTCGGAATCACCTCACCCAGTGCAATGGCCTTTTTGAGATTCTCTTCCGCTTCAAAAGCAGTACGGAATCTTCTAGCACGCTGCTGGTTCATTTTAGCCCTCGGGGCCACACCATCGATGGCCATATAGAACACTTCCTTGGGCTTGATGATATCAAACAAATGATCAATATAATTGAAGATTGCCGCGTAAATTTGATCATCACTCATCCTCGTCAAGCTCAGTTTGTTGGCATGAGTACACGTATGGAGAATGGAGTTCATGTCAAGATACAAATTGTCAAACTCGGGGACATTGTCGCCCTCCACCAACTGGGAGATAAGAGGCCATCTCTCGGAGATAAACCGGAAGAACTTAGGGATTCCTGGTTGTTAGTAAAGAAGCTCTGTTGTTTCTGGCGGCTTTCGCACATACCCATTGTGGTTAATGTATTATTGGGGCCAACGCTGAAATATGGTCTGGATGTAGTGAGGCGCGCACGACTTTCACCAACGACGCTCTATACCAGAAAGGCAGCTACAATTTTCGCAACCAAAGAAATATCTAATTAACATTACCGATAACAACATGGCCTAGTACCCGTGGGTGGGATGCTCCCGCTGCATATCCTCCATTGCGGCCTTATACTTCTGGTAGTCCGCCTGCACAGCCTTCAATTGCCGAAAAGACCATCTATACAAGTCCCGACTTGTCTGGTCCAACCTAGCCTTCATCACTGGGGCCTCCTGACAGGCAGCTCCCCACCATTGCTTGACTTTCTCGTCAAACTCGTGCAGCCTTCGGTCGCTCTCTTCAACAAAGGCCTTCAACGACGTCTTTGCCAGTTCATAGAATCCATGAAGCTTGACCTTAGCATCCGCTGAAAAGGCGTCTCCAGCCTGCTTCCCTTCGCTCCAGCTCTGCCTCACAAATGGCACGAACTCATCCTTGCTGAAAGCTAGCGTTCGGTTATACGCCTCGGCGAAGGTAGCCTTGACGTTCTGGGTTTCTGGGCGTTCCTGTAACCCGGACCACCATTTCTTGCTGACTTCGAAGCTGTCGGTCCAAAACCGCTTCGTGACCTCTGCTCCCTGGCTCAAGACTTCGGGCGTTTGGTCCACAGCACGGTTCCAAAGCTTGGATATCCGCAATTGACGAGGAGTTTCCTCCTTCGCAAAAAAGAACAGTCTTTTCTCCTGCGGCGCCTCCTCATACGCAAGCTGGGTCCAGAAGTTGGTGAGCTTCTCACTCACGGTTAGCTCCTTGGGCTGTGGCGCAGGACGAAGTGCTGCCACAGAGACAACAGACACCGTGAACGCAAAAGCATAGTAAATCAAGAAATCCTGGTGCTGGTTGAGCGCCGACAACACCAGGTAGCGGGCATGCTGGAAGAGAGTAAAGTCAAAAAGGAGGTTTCTGCGTTTGGCGTCGAGGGACGAGTACAGGTCTGCAAACAAGGCCCTGAAAATCAGACGAGAGGCGTTTCGGATAGACGAATCAAGCTGGTTCAATCTTCTGAGGAGACAAGACGCAAATCCCTTGTTGCAGCCGGAATCCTGTTCCTTGGGGTGCTCCAAAGTTGGGGTATCGATTTGGGACTTCTCCTCGATGGGAGACTCAGGGGTGGTTTCCTCCAACGAGGCCTCCTTAGAAACAGCATCGTCTACAAGGAAAGGCTTCTCCTGGCTGTTTTGAAGCAGGTGGTCAAGAGTCTTCTCCTGCTCCGAATAGGCGATATCGCCACGCTTTAACTCCGTGGGATCAGGACCCTGAACGGACTGAGAGGATCCAGTGCCAAAGACCAAGTCCTCTGGAGCCGCCTCATGGTGTCTAATTTCAACCACACTTCCGTGCTGAGAGTCCAAAAATTCTGTCTCTGCCAAATCGCTGGCACCGGTCTTTTCCTTTGCAGTCAAGGTATTGACCGAGTCAGCAGGGGCCATATCCGGTCTGGCGTCATAATCAGAGTCTGTATTTTCAACCACCGGGTTTTGTGGCTCATCGTCGATATCCGAGGATGACAGAATAATCAGCCAGTCCTCGTCCGCAGTGATAGAGGTGGACATGTTCATGGTGGTAGTTGAGAATGATAGGGAGTCTGTAGATAAGGGGCGGTTATCGAGGGGCACTGAGGGCAGGATGCACAATCGATACACCGAGGAGAGTGAATAGCGTGTTCGCCTGGGGTGAAGTTATTTTGATGTATTTTTTTGTAATCGAAACATAGTACTGTTATAGAATCTATATTCTACCTTTTTTACAACACTGAATTGACCCGATGGCCCCGGATCCTCCTTTCAGTTTACTACATGTCAGAGACTCAGTGCGGATGACATAGTCAAAAAATAACTCTGTCTCAGGTTTTCTGGTGCACATGGGTGAAATCTTCTTCTTCTCCTCAAGCGGGGTTGATTTGGGAACTTGTCAATAAAAGAAAAGATTACTTCTTTTATCTTATGGTGAGCTTTTTGGCTGAATTGTGTGGAGAGGATTGGAGAGGATTGTCTGTATGTCATTGACCTTTTTGGGCTTATGAACATTCTGATCGCTTGAGCGAGGTGGGTCCTCTGACACTGTAGTTTTTCTAAGAGGCAGTTGATATTGGCTCTTTCTTTTCGAGTGATTTTCCTATAGTCGTCTTTGGTTTGTTTCAGGTCTCCCTTATCTGTCATTGGCTGCAAACCACATCCAGTCATGGGATGTCAGAACAAGTTGCCTTAAAGTCTGGAAAGCTGGCATCTGTGCCTTATTTCGAAAGATCAAGACTCTACTGTCTACGCTTTTGGACTAACCTGGTGACTGTGACTACTGTGGCTGAGAGTTGCGATTTGCCCTTTGAATTTTTGTGTCACGGTTTTTGTGATTCATATATGGGACAAAGCGGAATGTTATTGGAGTGAACGGCGGTGGCAAATGGACCAATGCACGCTGCTGTACAAGTCACCGGTGGCCCGGAAACCAGTTCTGGAAATGTCCAAAACGTGACCGCCTGGATATGGAAATATGGGAGTCAGATTACCGTGATTTTTTGCCGGATCAATTGATTGGGCGCTTGGGAAACGACTTCACGAATTCTCGGCTCAAAGGTAGCATGGATATTATTAAGGCGAGTGCTGGTTTCAGGTGATCGCTGGTTGTTAGTTGTGGGTGGCTCGTTACGGTAGGTTCGAAGTGTGCTGTCGTAGTTAGATTTGGGAGAAACAGAAGCGAAGCGCTACGGGGTTTTTGGCAATTCATGGCACATTATGATAAAGGATGATAAAAATGAAGTTCAGTAACTGACTAATAATCCAGCTTCTCTTCCGTTCTCTGCTTTACCCGATCTAGCTAGATGGCACTAGTTTCTTAGAACTTTAGGTAACACCGTCTCATCACCACGCCATTTGACGCTGCTAGCCTCTTCATACCTTGCCTCTCAGACTGAGTGAATGAACCATAAAGCAAGGAGGACACTAGAGTTCAATGGTTTACTATTAAGATATCAGATCAGAAATTGAGCAACGAGCTGTCGGCTCCTCTCGATTGTCTTCCACCAACAAGAAGAAGGCATTCATCGACGCAGATTGAGTCTTTTCCTTTTTCTTCGGTTGAAACAATGACTCGTCTTCAAGAAATCTGACGTTTCGTCTATTAGCTCGAAGAGAGCTTCATCTTCTGGTGTGAGCTGCTATTAAAAAAGAAACTACAACCACGTTGATCCAGTGACCACGATTCACGAAAATAATGCAGAATACTGAAGATACTATTTCGAAGCCCCATTTGTGGTGGTACCTCCTATCCTTGATTAGTATCTGAACTGGCTCAGGGATCAGCAGAAGCGAACTATAGAGTCCACACTCCAGAGCTTCCGTTGGTCTCCTTGGAAAATTCATAAAGAGAATACAAGAGGGAGTTTCGCTTGTTGTGGCCAAAAAGAACAGCAGCCATTGCCCAGCTAGGACACTCATGTGGTATCTCTAAAATTTATACTATGAACAGCAGCAGGGTGAATCTGCCGTCTGATCCCCTTTGAAATTGAGGCTTTTAAAGAGAAATGGCTCTATAGATCACAAAAGCCTGGTTTAGCCCCAACAGCATCACAATATGCTCGGTCTTTTTGATCCAATCCACTCCGTGCCGTGGATTGCTGGGGCTCAACGAGACAGGGCTTTGATTTTCGGCTTTGGTTACACAGAAAGCGGTACAATTCTTATCTCTTGGTTCCCTTTCATCTCTGCCTCCCTTCCCATCTCAAACCTTGGTTATTTTCCATCTGAACTAACCCCTTTCAAATCTCCAAATGAGAATTTAACAAGGAATATGTCAATACAACCTTGAATCAACCGCTTTGGGTCCTAACTGTGCAGTGGCTAAGTTTGGGGCGCAAAGCACCATGATGAAACACCCGTTCCAGCAACCACCCATTGGCAGTCGTACATCGAGGTAGTACAATCCCGTTTTTTTTTATCGGCAGCCGTTTTTTGAATCGGCAGATTTCGCTCTGCTGCTATCTTCTTAATGGTCGTTTAGGAGTTACAGTAGTACCAAAAGAACCACGAAAAAAAGTCGATAAAGAGCAAAACAAGATTCATAACAAGCTACGAGCTTTTTGCCTGGCGGATTTTCAACGACACCAAAATATCATAAAAGCGTCGACCGTCCATTTCTCAAAACCACAATCGCATAGCAATCGCAAAGGGTGTTAAGAGCACGCAAACTCCGTGAGACCAAAGATGCACAACCTTATTAAAATCTTCGGATAAAGTAGCGGATATCGATGACCGCCTCATTCTTCCGATTCGTCCCTCGAGTGGCATCGGCTTTCATATGCCGCACCAAGTAAGAGATTTATCGTCAACGAAAACCCTTTAGTATTCTGCGTTCTTTCTTGTTATTCTGTCTTCAGTCGTACCTGTCGAATTTCAAAGCGAAAATCAAGTACTTTTTTACTTTGACATAACCTTCTGCGATCGACCCTCGCCTCGGACCATGCATTTCACCGCCACACCCGAAGTTTCCAGAAAATTTCCAAAAAAATCCACCGCTCTTCACTTAATTGCTACTGGCATAAACTAGCATTCATGTGGCTGTGCATCGCAATGCATCCACTCAAAATGATGCCACCAGAAACTGAAGCCCAGAAAACATCTAGGCGCCACTTTTCGAGAACTTTTTAAATTTCAGAATCAGCAAATCATAGCGCCTCTCTCCAAAGTGGATGCACAGCGCTAACATTAGGCACAGGGACAGCGCCCAAGCACAAGGGCTATTTGTCCATGCATGTTGCCTCCAGATGGAATTCCCTACTTTTTGTGTATGCTTGAATAATATTACATTATAATCTGTAGCGTAACGTGCTACCACCGTATGCAAATGAGCCAGGCCACCTCTCCAGGTTGCCTGCCTAGATCTGGCTGCCTAGCTTTCTCTTCTTTTTCTCGTTGGGCCATCCTCTTCCACTTCGGGCGCTTCTCTTTTGTGGCCTAATGTAGGTGAGCCTCCTTGACCTTCGAGCATCCGAATTCTGCTATCCATGCTGGCAAGCAGATCCTGTAGCAGGTTCGCATATGTAACCAAGTCATTGTACTTGCGCATCGACACGAAATTGCCATTTGAAAGTTGTTGCTTTCTCGTCCACCCGTCACTGTGAGTGGACTCTGGAGGCTGTGGAGTGCCTGAGATCTCCTGAGAAGCAGGCGATTCGGGTTTGGAAGGCTGTGGGCTCCACCCTGGAGGAGGGGCTATCTCTGGCTGACTGTGGCTGTTCATGTACGGAACTCTCATGCCCATGGGCAGCTGATGCCCGTCCTGGTATGACACGATGTAGAACTGCTGGTTGTAGTGGTTTTCCAGCGGACGCTGCTGCATCATGAAATGAGGTGGCTGGGAGTTCGGCGAAGGAGCCACCGCTGCGCCGTATTGGGAATTACCACCGTTGGGGTTGATGTAGTTGCTGTTGGCACTATTGTAGGTAGAATTCTGTACTGGCAGAGAGTTCTTGGGCTCTTTGCGGGCACGAATATCCTTTGGATAGTAGTCGTCATGCTTTCTGAAGTGGCCATCGGGACGGTACTCACGGTCAGAGCCATGGCTCCAGCTACCTGAGGAAGGTGTGAGCCAGTTTTCCTGCTTGGAGCTACGTTCCTCGTCGTGATGATGGTGATGATGGTAGTGGTGGTGGTAATGCTGTGGCTGGCCCGGAGCGTTGCTTGGGTACTGCTGCGTCTCAACGGCAGGTGGGTTTTCCAAATCATGGGACTTGCGGTGGCGAACGTGGTGGTATGTAGAACTTGGCATCTTCTTGCCATCTCGCAGCTTTTCTTCAGTCGTAGTCGTAGTCGTAGTCGTCGTAGTCGTGGTGTTGTAAGGAGCAGGTGCCGATCCCTGCTGATGTTGATATGCTCTCCAGCGGTTGAGGTCGTAGTTGGACTTCTTGATTGTATCAGACAAGCTGCCCAGCGACTCGGAGCTAAGGCTTCTGGAAGGGCCTGTGAAGTTCTGAGTTTTCAAGCTGCCGCTGCCGCAATTATCAGAACCTGATTTGGTTTCTGTGGGTGTTGTGGAGCTGGAGGTGATTGCCTTGATGGAATTAACGTCAGGCGGCACTGAAGATGACGATGAAGACGAGGAGATCGGCTGGATGGCCGGCTTCTTGTCAGCCTGAGGGGAATGTGTGTGTATATCATTCTTCAGCAGTGATCGACTAGCCAGAGGTTTCCCTGGACATGCATTGGGCGAGTTCAAGTGACGAGTGAGCGCATCTGTTCTGGCAAACCTTCGAAGACACTTCTCGCAGTGGAAAGGCTTTTCACCCAGATGTAGCTTTTCATGGCGTTTGAGATCGTGGATACGGCGGAAAGAGAGATCACACACCGTGCACACATGGGGCTTGGAACTCAGGTGGATGAGTTCGTGTGAAACCATGTTGTGTTTACGGGTGAAGCCCTGGTTGCAGATCTTGCAGAAGAACTTCTTTTGCTTGAGCATATCCTTCTTCTTGATGTCGGGAGCCTCTGCGTTCATGTCATCGTCTTCCTCATCATAGCCTTCCCCATCAACCAAGCCGTTTTCGGCCAGATCAGTGGCAGAGGGCGCCAGATGTGAAAGCAGCTTATCTGAGTCGGAGGTTTCGTTGCTGGCGTCGTTCGACAGTTCTCTGTCGCCGGGCTCCTTACTTTTGTGAATGGGGATAGACGAGTTTTTGACCTCCATGTCACTGGAGCCCAGAGAGCTGGGCTTCGCCTCCTGGGCCGCCTGGGCCGGGTCTGAGTTTTCTAGATTTCGGATGTTTAGTCTAGATGATAGCGGAGGCATGAAGGCAAATGTAGCATTGAATGGAGTGATGGGAGATTCTATTGGCAATTGTGAGTTGATTTCTTGGATGTTTGGACTTGCCTGTGGCGTAGGAAACTTTGGATGGTGAATTCTGAAAATATGCTTGCTCTTTGGGAGGCTCTAGTTACTGCCGTTTGTTGTGGTTATCGTGAATCAAAGAAAAAAGGTTCGCTGCGGGAAATTGGTCCGGACCAGCAAGAATATTTAAAGCGCGGACCATAAAGGCTGCACAACCAAAAGAAAAGCGGGACCATTTAGACAACTATGCATAGGACGTCAGCATTGGAGGGCCGGGGGCGCCAACCTGCAGAGACGTACCACAGCTTAAATCACTTTTTTCTCGCTATTTCGTTGTTTGCTCAGCCGCTGGCTGCCAGTGTGCATGCACGGAAGTCCGCACTTTTCAAAGAATCGAAAAGAAAAAAGCCACCAAGAGCGCCTGAGCCTGCCCATGCCGCTACATTCGCTACACGGCTGGAATCCACTTCCGAAACCGCCAATTTCAGTCACATACATTGAACTTTTTTTCATCTCTGTCGTCCCGTGCGGCGGTATCGCCAAGGGCAGCAATATGCTTGGTCCGACCCGTGCGGGTCTGTTTGCACACAACAGCGCGGGAAATGACAGAGCAAGTGCGGGTCCCCCGATTGATTCATCCCTTGTTTTTTCCTCGCTGTGCAGTCTGCTCTGCTTCTAGGCGCGGTGAGCCAATTGGTCCAGCAAGCTTCCAGCTATGGTACAGGACAAAAGGACGTTTTGCTTCAGACAATTAAATTAATAAATTGCCTTCCCCCGTGCCGGTACTCTGCCTCGGTTTCCGGGAATTCCAGGCCCCGCACGCCGGCTTTTTTTGCGCCACACGGTGCGGACCATGCTTCAGTTTGAGACAGGACCATACTTCTCGCTGCGCTGTTGCTGACGCTCTGCAGGTTCAACGGCTACGAAAGTGGTCCAGCAATGGCACAAGTGGGAAAGTAGGCTCTTTATACAAAATCCAAAACCACCATGGAAACCGCAGTGGCCACTTTTGGGGCGCCGTTTTTTTCCTGGCTCAATTAGACTCTTGTGGCGCCAAATAGCTTGTCCTCGTGGCGCCCGGAACTCCTTGACCTCGCACAGCGCCTGTTACACAATTCTCTCGCTGCGCTTTTACACGACTTCTGTATCTCACTGCAGATGTTATCGGCATTCCCAAGGTTTGCGTTTTTGTTGGCCATGCCTCTCGTCTAAGCACTTCTCTTGCTCTTGGTCTGGTCCGTGGTTCTCGAAGCGGAAAATGTGAGATTTTCGATTCTGACGTCGGTTAATTCGATTTTTCCGTGCCTTCCCTTTTGAAAGTTTTTCTGTTTTTTTTTTGTGTTGTTCGCCAACGCCTCGATTACTCATCGTTAAATTTGCTTGGTCTGGCAATTGGTCCAGATGACCTGGTCCGCATCGCCTGTCTCTCACATCACATCATAGCAGCCAGACCAATTACTCACACAGCCAACGTCGTGTCGCATTGTTGCTCATGATCCGGGACTCCATCGGCATTCCTCTTTTGTTTGCTGTTCCTTTTTCGGGCTTGCCACCGGATTTAGGAACTCCGACGCCCAGCGGCTACCGACTTCTGGAGTTCCGATGCTGGACCCTTGGCTGCGGGATCTGTGTCTCAAAAAATCCAGGACGGATGTCTCACCTGGCGAATGCCTCTTTTTATACCTCTCCCACCTGCAAAGCGGGGATGCATCGAATCGAAGGCGGGTGTACTCTGGAACAAAAAATGCTTATTGCCTGACAACACAGTAGTCAAACCTCACATAATCTTCGAAGGGTAAAAGATACTTTCCACGATGCCCAAGTGATCTTTCTCGCCAATCATCCTTCTCTAGATTGGCCTCCCCATGTTATCTTTGATTCATGTAGATCATTGGACTTCTCCCATAGAAAGGCTCTCTCTTCAACTTTTGGATGTCTGTCTCACATCTGGAGATTCTCTGCTTTTTATACTCTGCGTGTCTCAGTTGCGATCATTCTTGGTTCGTTATGTTATCCCTCAGTTTATGCTTAGCAGTGGTGGAATTCCGTGTCTCAGATGTCTGTCTGTTAACTGTCGTCAGTCGACTTGCATCAGAGAACCATACATTTGACATCCGAAAATGATTCAGGAAGTCTAGCTCTTCTCTCATCTCACACAATGAATAAACTCATAGTCTTCCAAAAGAAAATCGATAAAATCAGTTTTGGTTGTAACGCAAATTCTCCAATGGTGGCGTCCACCTTCTGCCAAACAGCCGTCCCGCACCATAATGGCTGAGTCCTCGAAGGATTAGACTTCCAGACCAATTAAGGTCTTTTATGCAAAATAAATAGGGTCTCCCATGGTATTCAAACCTTAAGCAAGGCAAAAGACGTCCGGTAAAGAATCAGAAGCTTCAATCGCTCTGATGAAAGAAAACACATTCGCCAATTTCCATTACCTTTTTCGTTTACCACACGTTTGTTCTGCTTGTCTTTATAAAAAGTGATAACACCCGGATTTCCGTGTCTCACTTCGTTGGACCAAATGTACAAAATGCACCCGGATTTCCGTGTCTCACTTGTCTTCGCTTTGTCGACATACACATTTACGTACATCCGAGTCTACATATTCTGCAGGTTCTGGTAACGATAAGTTGCTTGAGCGAGACTCAGGAGACCTGCCGCAAACTTTGATTGAATTCGCAAACGACTTGGTTTGTGAAGACGGTAAGAATTACCTACTTGAAACGCCATAAATCGAGGATAGAGTGCTCAAGACTTTCGCCACTTCTAATATGTTAATAAAAGAATGTTAGAAGACGGTTAAATCATGTGGGTCGATAAAGTCGGTGAAGGCATTCAGACGGACCTGAGGGTTTCGTAAAATTGAATTGGAAGATTATATTGGAGGTCTTTCTATGACGATCAAGTTTTTTTGAGCTGTTTATTTTGCAGAAAAGCCTTCCTTTTCGCTCCCTTCATTTGCCCAGCATTCATGATGACAGTTGCCTACATGGGACTAGCAGTACAATTCTACACAGAACTTTGAACAGCTATAGATCCCACCGATCTACTCATTGCATTGAAGCAAAGAACCATCAATTTAAGAGTTGCCTCACGAGCTCTTTAATGAAATTACCATTTAACGCACTTTCGTCATTTATCAAAAGCAATCAAAGCTGGAATATGTGAGAAGATCCAAACCACATCGCTTTGAAACTCTGTACGTCATCTTGAGTGCTACTCCAGTGAGTGCTAACCAGTTGAACTGACAATTTGCTGCGTTTGCTGCCGCTGCCACTCTTTGCCAATATCTACATTCACAAGTCGTCATCCTACAAAATTTGTCTAATGAAAATCGGATTTTGGAGGAGTATCAGATAACAGCCCGTTTGGATATAGGTTCGAGCTTCACGTATCCAACACCGTCTGAAGTGAGCCTCCCATGTTTCCACGACCAGAAACCTTGCAAGGGAAGCAGTCTAAGGTATCATCCATCAATCCGAAATTTATCTGAATTCAAAATCCATTACATAGGCTATAAGAGAATAAAGCGTGCTATAATTTAGGGCTAAAATATGATATCTGACGTGAGGACTCATACATGACCAAACAGTGCAACCTGACACTTTCTATAATTTCGATTGCCGTTAGTACGACACCGTCATTGTCCCCGTGTTTATTTCGATGTTTTAGCAACGAATCCCATATTATGAAAGCTCCTTGTATTGTCCAGAACGTTGTTGACAAGTTGTGAAGAGTACCTTGAAAGGTCTGGAACTGGTTTCTTTTTGAGATACCAAAACTACCCAGAATTTGCAAGTAACTCCCTTCCTAAACAAAAGAAGAAGTCTGGTGATCTACTTTTACCTCCTTCTGATTATAACCGTGTAACCTGAATTCGCATTTTCATCACACAACCAATATTTTCTCTTTTCGCAGCCATTCTGACACATTCGCTAAACGCCACAAACAACAACCTGTCATCCAGCCCTTTGAATACGCTCACTTAATCTCAAACACCATCAAAAAAGCTTCAAGTAATTCCCACAAGCTCAAAATCCCAACTACAAAAACGCTTTCGTCTGACGACTTAATTGGCCCACAATCGGAGATCACCAGTTTTCGGTTATCTGATCTGGCCGCCTCACGACGCCGCACAACACGGCAACATGCGTCTGTCGCTTCCCAAAGAGAGAAAACAAACAGAGATCTCTTGAAATCTGATATCATTTCTATTTTAAATCAAAGCAAAGCGCAAAACACTCCCAGCCCGTCTTCCCTCGCCATAAAGCGTGGTGTGGACCCTGCATATACTCGAAGCGCCCCACGTGATGCTCCGCCCAATAAACACTGCCACAACAACATCACCGGAGGAACGAAAGTTTGGTAAGAATTGCCAAAAAAAGCTCTTTTTTCAACCGTTCCCTACTTCAGTACTTCAAGATTATGGCCTTGCTCTTATTAATCACTCACAACTCTTATCGGTCATTCGCGGCGTCACTACAGCAACTATCGCTATCTAGCATAATCTGTTAGTGAGGAGCGCAGAGGAACCACCATTTCTGAACAACCTCTCCATGAAATGACTTAAAACTGAAAAGCTAGTATATTTATTCTTCTCTCTACCGACCAATACCCCGAAATACCCAAAAAGTCGCCCGTATCTTGTTTTGGCACATGCACGACCTCGTTGAGGAACCCCTGACTTTCGATGTTTCGCCAGCGTCGACTTCCATTCTTGCCATAATCAACGACTAATTGCTCCATCTGCCCACGACTGCTAAAGATTATTCATCGGTTTATCCCTCTACTGCTGCTTTTTCTCCGGATTCGCAGACCGATCCTGTCATCTTGCGCAATCGGAATCTTAGTCGTCATCCATTTGTGCTCATAGCCACTTCTTTGCTTTTTAAAAAGCATAGTCACCTTTGGCTAATTCAGAGCTTTTAGCTAGCTAGACGTTCTAATTGCTAGAGCGACTTTTTGCACCCGTTGCCTTAGCCAGCTGCTACAGACTATATAGTCCAGGTTCGGCCTCGGACTTGTGTTGATACCCAAGAAACTCCAACATTTCTCCAAGAGAGGGCTCTTTAGGAAGTTCCAAACCCTCAGGTCGCTTTAGTTCAGACCACATGTCGTTGATATCCAATAGGAAAAGACCCAGAGGGTTCAGTGAGACGTTTGATTCGTCTCGGAAAGCGGCTGCTTCAGATGGAGTGCCCAACGCTTCAACAGCCCAGCAAAGCAAGGTTTTTGATAACATGTCACCACTGTCCGTTTCGACTTTCAACGAGTCGCCGAATTTGAACCTCAACATCACGTTAAACAACTCAGAAACCACAGACAACCACAGCTTTGATAAACAGCACAACGGCGATGTTTTGGTGGAGGAAGACGAGGATGATTTGTACGGTGAAAATGACGATGCTTTTGACTTGAACGACGAGGTGGTTTTCCTCGAGGAGCGCAAGATCCAGCCTTCTTTTGCACAGCGCCGCCAACATAGAAACAACTCCGACTCCATGCTCCTTTTGGACCAGGACGTACGGGATGCTTACAATATGTTTAACGTGAACAACATAAACGCTACTGAGACACATCAGGATCAGAAGCAATTCGAGATACCCCCACATTCCAACCCTGGCGTTAAAAAGCAAAGAACGAATTCTTTGCCCCAACTACCCCAAGCAAGGTGTTTCTACCAAAAGTTGCCTAGCAACTACATCCTTCAACACCCCAAGGTCGGTAATGTGAAGACACATATCATACCTCACAAGATGAATCTACCACCTTGTGATGATGAAGATGGTCACTACATTGTGAGAGAAAACGATGTGTTCGCCAACCGTTTTGTTATTCAGAAGCTTGTTGGTCAAGGTACATTCGGCAAGGTAGTAGCTTGCTATGACAAGGTTAACAGAGATACAGTGGCTATCAAAATAATCCGCAACATACCGAAGTACAGAGACGCCGCAAAGATAGAGTTGCGTATCCTCACCACCTTGAAGAAGTTCGACAACGACAACAAAAACCACTGCATCCATCTTCGCGAGTGCTTCGACTACAGGGGTCACATTTGTATCGTGACAGATTTGCTCAAGATTTCGCTCTACGATTTCTTGGAGAACAACAAATTTAAGCCATATCCCGGCTCGCATATCCAAGCGATTTCGAAACAGCTTATACGATCGGTGACGTTTTTCCACGATCTTAATTTGATACATACTGATCTCAAGCCGGAAAACATTTTGTTGCACGAGGACTCTTATCTGCGCAAGCAGCTCAAGAGCTCCACGATCATCTCCAGTTACTTTAACCTTAATTCGAGCAATGACAAGAGAAGACTCGACAAACCGCCCAAGTTTCTGAGAATATTGAATAACCCACTCATACAGATCATCGATTTTGGCTCCGCTATTTTTGACGATGAATATCACTCCTCGATTGTGTCTACGCGGCACTACCGAGCCCCAGAAATCGTTCTAGGCGTGGGTTGGTCGTTCCCCTGCGACTTGTGGTCTGTTGGATGCATCCTTGTGGAGTTGGTAATCGGAGAGCCAGTTTTCCGAACGCACGACAACCTCGAGCACTTGGCAATGATAGAGAAGATTTGCGGTACAAAGATCAGCAAAGAGATGGTGAGATACCTGAAGCAAAAGGAGAATGAGTGTGGTTTGAAGTACTTCACCAACGACTACCGTCGTCTGTATGGTGAAACCTTCAGCGATGACGATGATGATGATGTAATCATCGACGATGACTCTACGGAGGACAACTCGCTACTGTTGATCTTCCCCACGCCAAGCACTCCTGAAAAGTTTATCAAGAATGTCAGACAGCTTCTGCGGATTGATTTGTTTATCAGCGAACGGATCGGTTTGAACATCAACTTCGACCAGTCGCTTAGCGAGAATTACCAGAGCAACTGGCATTTGATCAATTTTGGAAACTTCACGTTTTGGTGGTTTTTCATCGATTTGTTGCGTAAGATCTTTGTGATTGATCCAAACGAGCGAATCACAGCGCTTGAGGCGTTAGAGCATCCATGGTTCAATTTAGGAATCGAGGATGAGGGTACCATTTAGTTCTAGACGGGCCACTGGGGCCAGGCTCCAGATGGCCGCATGAGTTTCAGAGATGTTGTTTCCAGAGATGCCGATTCTACGATATGGCTTTGAGATGTATGGTTGGATTAAACAAGAGAGAAGTCAAGACATAGGGTTAGCAAAGTGCTAATGAGATCGAAGACAAGAAAAAAAACTCTTCGCCATCGGTATGGAGGAGCTTTTTGTCCTCGGATTCATGTAGGCGCATGTGGATAATATGAATTCCCAAACGAGCGTCTTGCAGCATGAGCGCCAAAATGTTTATCGCCGCTCTGATTGGGCCGCAGAAAAAGAAAGGAGAAGCACTTTAACGTAATTTGGGAACTCTGGAGACCGTCCTATTTAGTGCACATATTGGGAATTAGTAAACATTGCGAGAGCAAGAGGCTTTGCCGAACAAAAAATCTGCGAAATAGAGGTAGCAAAAAACACTGCGAAAAAAAAGTAGCAAAAAACATTGGCGACAAAACAGGCATCTGTGGAAGGGGCCAAAATGTGCCATTTCCAAATCGGTTTTCGGCTTTGGCCGTTTGCCAATGATGATGTAGCACCGCTTGGCGGACAAATTTTCATCACTGGAGAAGCATGCATTACGGCATGGTTTCAGGAATTCCTGTGCCGCGACGATTGGCCCAAATCATAGTATGTGAGAGATGAGGCAGGAAAGCGCCGAAAACGCACCAAGTTTTAACAGACTTTAATTTAGCGGCGTTAATTTGGCCTCTGCTTCAAGGATGTTAGTTTTGACAATGAGGCTTTCAATGCTTAGCAGGCTTTGGTTGGCCAGCCTAGTTGGATTAGCAGCCTCTCGCGAATCGAGCACCGTGAATTAGGCTTAGAGTAAACAGCGAAGAGGCTGGTAAAGGAGGGGTGGAAAGGGAATCAAGATTAGAGGTGTAGACGTAGAGAAGAGAGAAAAAGATGATTGGTGAAATGGGGTCGTTTTGGTTTGCGTTGGTTGGGCTTCTAGGGCTGCTTTCTCGATTACGGCGGTTTTTTTGGCACTTCATTATAGCACAATGGGCGAAAGACGATGTTTTGAACGGTAAACCTATTATTTTAAAAGGAAACCTGGACCAAATGACGCAGTGGGCGTAATAAAACATGAAAATAAGAAAATCTAGTTTGGACCTGACTGTCGGCGTTGGAAAAGAAACGAATGTTGCATAAGCGAATCGAGATGAGCATCAGGCAGAGCGAAGCGAAAGCTGCCAATGAGTCAAATTCGTTGAAGAACAAAAAAAAAAGAGAAATGATTTGAATTGTGAAAAACACAAACCAGTCGTCTTCTCTGTCCCAAATCGGGCATATCGTAACCCTTCCTCAACACTTTCTAGACCTGGGTTCGGAATCCCTTGACCTCTCATTCAAGGGCCCAACGCCTGACCCCAACACCTGACACAAAAAGAAAAGAGAATACGAAAACTCATAGCATTGGCTGCAATTTCCATTCCCTTCTGGGATCACAAAGTTCAATTGTCCCCGTTCAGATCTACCAATCCCGGTATTCCAAACCTGCAAGACCCAATTCGCTCATTCCAGACCGCCGGCCCCTAATTCAACGAGTAGTAGCCACTCAGCCAACAGGCAGACGAGATTACCGTTCAGACAGTCCAGAAGGCTCCGAGCTGCCCGAAGTACGACTTAACCGCCGCGCCAACTCTCCTATCCGCCCACCTCATTTTGTCGAACAACAAAAATTCCTCGCTTTATCGTAAACTGCCAACCGCCATAACATCTGGGGTTCATTGTTTAATCAATGCTTTTGGGACCTAATTGGTTGCAAATCAGGGCTGGGCAGAAAATGCTCTCCTATACGTAACGCCGCCGCACAATTAAGCCCGGTTTGGGCGTTAATTACGCCTTCAAAGTCTAGAACCCCTGGCTCATGCGCATTGCCTCAGTTGTTGACATTTCCTGCAGGTGGACGGCGCCGCAGAAAAAAAAAGGCAGCAAAAAAAAGAAAACACTCGTTGAAGCCTTCTCACTGCCCGGTGTGCCTATATATTTACTTCGGATCCTCGCACCTTAAGCCCTCCTTTTTTTTGTTTAGATCCACGGTCCCAAACATTCTCATCTAGAAGGCTCAGCACTCCTTTGAGTTTTTAACTTCCAACTACCTACTTTCTTTCTCCGAACTACATTTTCTGGACACCCATTCCTTGTGATCCAGATCCAACTACCGTCTTTCCTTAGTTCAAGTTAAAAATGAGAGCTTTCATTGTTTCCACTCTTTTGGCTTCTGCCATGGCCGCTCCATCCGGCTTCAAGCACCACCACCACCAGCACCAAAACGAGGCTAGAGCCGTGGTGACTACTTTCAGAACTGTCACTGTTGGTGCCGACGGTCAGGTCAGAGGTGCCGCTGCTGAGACTGCCTCGGCTTCTGACTCCGCTGTCACCTCCGCCAGCACCACCGTGACTGCTTCTTCGCAGACTCCTTCCTCGAGCGCATCTTCCTCGTCTGCCTCGTCTGCTTCCTCCAGCTCCGGATCTTCCCCATCTTCCAGTCCTTCTGGTGGTATTTCCGGCGACCTTTCTCTCTTCTCCGACCCATCTGAGAAGTTCGAGGACGGTGTCCACGACTGTGACACCTTGCCAACCGGCCAGGGTGTTATTGGTATTGACTGGCTTTCCGAGATCAACGGTGGTTTCTCCTCCATCATGAACATGAACGGTGACACCTCCTCCACCTGTAAGGACGGCTACTACTGTTCTTACGCTTGTCAGGCTGGTATGTCCAAGACTCAGTGGCCTTCTGACCAGCCATCTTCTGGTATCTCCGTCGGTGGTTTGTACTGTAAGAACGGCAAGTTGTACAGATCCAACCAGGACAAGGACTACTTGTGTGAGTGGGGCTACAAGGGCACCAACTTTGTTTCCAAGATTGACAAGGATATTGCCATCTGCAGAACTGACTACCCTGGCTCCGAGAACATGAACATCCCAACTTTGTTGGAGGGTGGCAGCACTGCCCCTGTTTCTGTCGTCGACTCTGACAACTACTACATGTGGAAGGGCGGCAGATCCTCTACTCAATACTACGTTAACAACGCTGGTGTGTCTGTTGAGAAGGGTTGTATCTGGGGTACTGCCGGCTCTGGTGTTGGTAACTGGGCCCCTGTTGTTTTGGGTGCTGGTAACACTGGCGGTAAGACTTACTTGTCTTTGATTCCAAACCCTAACAACAAGGATGCTCCTAACTACAGTGTCAAGATCCAGGGTGTCAACGGTGCCAGCACTGTCGGCTCTTGCTCTTACGAGGATGGCAACTACAAGGGTGGCCACGGCTCTGACGGTTGCACGCTCACCGTCGACAGCGGTGACGCCGAGTTTGTTTTCTACTAAGCAGCTTGCATTTAAAAATCCTTCGCTTATTGCGAATCTGTGAGAAGTTTGAATTTCGTTCGCAATAGTATTGTTCTTGTATACCTGGGTCTTCGGACCCGTCTTTGTTAGATTGTAAAATGATTTTTTACCTACTTGTGTTGTAATCAGCCAAATGCAATAGTTTGGCAGTAAGCAAGGACTAGCTCGCCATTGCTCAGAAATAGTTTATGTAGATCGCCAAGCTTCTCGTCTGGCGTCGGTTGAAATGTACTCAGTACATATAAATGGATGTTTTTGAGTCGTAGCCTTCTCATGAGGTAATTCAGTACGGTGGCCACCGTTTGAGAGCCGGAGATTTTGAATATACTGGGGTTTATCGCCGGCGCTGAGCCAATAGGGTGAAACCTCAAGGTGACCTTCTCCTTACTGGGCTCCAAAAGCTCTTTGAGTGGGTCTTCTTCCATTTTCGGTAGAACCATCAGCGTGGACAATGGTACTTTCTGGTCGATGGGTTCAGCCTCGAGCTCAGCCAGCAGCACCAGGTCCAGCACTTCCAGTGCCAGGCTCATTTGTTCAAACTTAGTGAGATGAATGTGAAGTTGTGAAGGGGATTGAAAATTGCTTTGGACACAATCCTGAGGCAGGTTCAACGCAATTCAAAAGCAATTCTGATGCGATTATCGACGTTGTTCCGAAGTCAGAGCACAATTCACGTCCGCTGGGCTGTTGTGCGATAGTCTTATGGGGCTTTTGTGGCAGTGTACCAACAAAACACGCCTTAGTTGCTTCGACCGGAAATGTCAGGAAATGCTTTCAACACCGCCTTCAAATGCGCCTTGAGTTCCGATATACGCTTTGATGCTGTCCTTCAAAGGAGACCTGGGCTGTGGTGGTCAGTGAGACGTGGGCTCTCTATCACGAAGCAAAGGAGGCAAGCGTAAAAAGGAGTTGTCAAAAACGGCAGCTTATCAAGTTTTTTGATTTTAATGGCCTCAATGGTGTAAATGGATCTGTAGATTGGCTCTGTTCTCTAGGTTCTGGTAGGCTTGATAACAGCAAGCAATCTTGCCAATCATCCAAACTTGTTCGATCTATACGCCAAAAGATCACAGCAGAACCCACTTTCCTTTAATAGTCCCTCCAAGCGGCTTAAATTCAAACCTTCCTGTAAACTTCACAGCTATGGATACAGATACTTGAACACCTGTGCACAAGATACTGGCGCGGCTAAAAGCGAGGAGCTAGATTTCTGGAAACAACTATGTCTGATACTGAACAAGAACTGGGGCTGGACGCCACGATCGAGGCCCAAGAGCTTGAAAGAATTTTCGAAATTTTCACCCAGGCGGCCGCTGAGGCCAAGGAGCTGGGTGATTTCTTATCTTACTCCACCATCTTGGACATGTATTTGAGTGAGCCAGAGAGGTATCGTCCAGATGAAAGAGACCAAATCATGCAACATCTTTTCACTGTTTTAGACAAAGACCACGATTTGGTGTATGAAATTGGGTGGGACTTGCCGGCGCTAGTGCTTCCTTTCCTTGAGTCTGACTACGCCTTTGATGGTGCCCTTCGAGACGCTCCCTGTGTTTTCAACGTGTGCAAGATCTTTGAGGTTTTGGCCCATCACGGCAACGCCAAGGAGTTGTTTTTGAAAAGTACTGAGCTTTTGAGCTCCTTGCTGGAAAATGACGTGAGGACTGGCAACGGAGAGTATAGAAGCAAGTTCTTCGATGTCAAGCTTTACTGTATCTTTGAGTTGATCGATAGTTGCTTGAGAAGAATTCACACGCTTTATCCCTCTCGCTTCTTGGGTATGACCGTAGCGAGTTTCATCAATTCGCTCCATGGCAACCCTGTAGCTGATACAGAGGAAGCCAGCTTTCGCTGGAAGAGAGTTTACAGTTTTGCTAGAAACTACCAGAGGCCTCCGCTTCCCGAAAAGATTGATGTTTCGCCCGCTGAGCTTGAAAAGATCAACAGCGACGAGGACTACTTGCAAAGAAAGTTGTTGACGGGTTTTGTCACCGAGGCTGTCAACTTGGTTACTAAACGTACCGTGGTCGGGTACGCTTCGGACTTTTTTAACCATCTCCAGGGCTCGGCAAAACGGGACGAACACAATTATGTCAATCTACCGGTACTCGACCGGCTAGTGGAGCTTGCCTTGTCGTTTGATGTGGACTTGACCAGTAACTTTAAAGGCTTCATCGAAAGCAGCAACGACTTGGTCGACACACTGGAGCTTGATGGCCAAGACGACGAGGAGAAACATGGCCACTTGTTCGAAAAGTTGGTGGTTGGGTACCAGAAGGACCTTGTGAGCTCTTTGGTTAGTAGTGAAGCTAAGGCTGTGCAAGATTCTGCTTCTGGCATTTTGGTCCTCTTCACACATTCGGTGGGCCCCGTTTGGGACATGAAAAAGGTTTCCGTCAGCGTAAGTGACGCCGTTGCGCTTACTCTTCGATTGATTGTTCCAGGTATGATCCATACAACTTTCTTCAACCGAGGCTTCACAGACATTGCTGTGTTCTGGTCATGGTACGCCATTCACCAGACCGCCCTTGAAAAGCGCAACCTTTCTTTGGAGCTTTCCAAGATTCCTTCGCTCCTTCTACTGGCCTACTTCCAGGCGTTGCTCTTTATGTTGATTTCAAACCGAGAGTGGCCCAATTTGAGATTTGCCCTGCTCACGCTTTTGACCAAGGTTCTCGCTCATGCGCCCGAGGAAACGAGCTATGCGTTCTTGATTGATTCATTAAAGGAATGCCCCTACGAAAATCTCAAGACTGCATTGGTGGGAGTATTCAAAGAATTGGTGACGAAAGAGAAGACAGACATAAACGACTTGAGCAAGACCTTAAAAGAAACAAACATCACAGACGCCAAGGACGAAAAGGCACGGCCTCCTCCTCTTCCAAAGAGAAACAGCTCCAGAAGTACGAGGTTCATTACCTTGACGGATTCCAGAGTGAAAAACCTTCAAGAAGTTGTACAAGAAACCATCGATCGTACTTTTGTCACCGAGGATAGCGTCACGTCCATCAACAGGGATGCCTGTAGTACATTGGTGGCTCTTCTTAGCCTCCAGCATGTGCTTCAGAAGACTCAACTTATCAAGGAGGACCCAAGCGAAATTGTCTCCTCTTTGAAGGAAAAACTCCAAAAGCTTGAGGAAAATAAAACTAGAGACCCTACATCTGCCAGCATGGCTGGGATTTTGAACATATCGATTGAGCGTCTTTCGGGCTAAATACATGGACTTTTTACTTTTTACCCTTTGCGGTGCCTTTCTTTGTTGTGGAAGTTGTGGCTCTGTCCTCCACCAAGGGCCCCCAATAAACGAAGAATCCCTCCTTCGTCGTTGTAATTTCTTCCTCCCATTGAAGCTCCTCGTCATCAATAAAGGGATCCTCGTAGTCGTACTTACCCACTTTTCTGTTCATCCGTGTCTCGTGCTGTCTGGCTCGCTGCTCCTCTGTCAACTCATCGTTGTTCTTCTTCTTCGTGGAACTGCCCTTTTCACTCAAGGAATTGCCCTTCTCGTCCACTACTTGCAATTCGTCGTCATCGTCTTCGTCGGCCCCTTCATCCTCATCATCTAGCATTTCGTCCATAAGGTCGATGGCAGACTTAGCATTGGGGTGTATCGTGTTCCAGCCGTACTTGTCCTCTGCGAGCTTAAGCACATTCACAACGACTTCGGCCTGTCCTGGCATAGGCGCCTTAGGGTCAAGAAGAGGAATGTTTAATGCAATGATAGGTGGAGATGTCTGCTTATCCTTGGTATCCTCAGAAGACTCCTTGGGGTCATCTGGCTGGTCACTTTTAAGCGACATGATTGCTGGCTTTTCTAGCTTTGCTGTCTGTGCTTTCGTCTTGGCCTTGTCGGTGGTGGCTGTTGGATGTATCGAAGGTTTATCGGCAGAAGCAATGGATATTTCTGGAGTCTTCTTCTTGCTCTTGGGCCCGGGTTTCTTCGGTTCCGTTTTCACTTCGGTCTTGGCTGTTTTCTTGGATTCTGTCTTTGGCTTTTTCGGGGCAGATTCTGACTTGGCGGAAGACGCTCTCTTCTTCTTCTCTGGCGCCAGCAGAACAGCACTACTCTCTTCAGAGTTGATGATCGAATTAATGCTTGTTTTGCTGGGCCCCCCTGCCCGCCACTGGATCGTCGAGGGATCAAACAGGTCCGATGTGCTCACCTTGAAGTTACTCTGGAAGTTCTTGATGTAGTCCAGCACAGCGCCTGGATTGTCGCCCATCAGGTTGAGCTTATACGCCACAGGCGATGGTCTCAGATAAGAAGGCGCCAAAGGCACCGGCAGCCGCAGTGCTTTTTCGTTGTCGTCTACCACCACGATTTCTGGTGGAGACGAACGCTCGTCATCTATGAGTATCGGTTTCTGGGCCGAATTGGGTCTACCCTCCTGTGGCTGGAACTCAGAGACAAGACTCAGTATAGGGTTTGGTCTGTAAGGCGACGCTGAATTTATGGGTGGAGGGCTCTGGGAGCCTAAGTGTGTCTGGGGAGCTGGGGTTTGGTTCTGGTACTGGTACTCTCGATTAGCGGATTGGTCGCCTCCACTTCCGCCTAAAAGAGAGGATATGGGCACATTTCTCTGGCTCATGCTGGGTATTTATTGAAGGGTCAAAACGCCTGGGCGTGTTCAGATAATTATCGATAGTTGATGTTAGAGTATTTGGGTGCGCATTGTGTGTAGACTAGGCTCTATCCAACTGGATCACATTGGAGTGGAATCCGAGCTTGCTCAACTCTAGGCAGGTGTCGCTTCCGTAACCCTCTATAGAATTCATGCTGAGACTGCCGTTCCAGTAATCGGCGTAAACCTTGCACATGGGCAAACCGAGTCCGAGCTTGAACTTGTAGTTTCTATTGATCAAGCGGTGCAAGGTGGATTTCTTCAGTTCAGGCAGTGTCTCGGCCATGGACGTGCCCAGAAGCTGCGCTTGCAGTTGGATGATGGAGGATCCTGCTGGAGTGACCTGGAGGTTAGAGTACATTTGCAAATCGGGAATGGAGTGGAAATTTGCAAGACTCTGTCTGGCATGGCTGGGCAGCTTTCCAAAGGACCAGATGTTCTTGAGCTTTTCGTGGCTCATACCGCCGCCTTGGTCGGATATCCGGAAACTTGCCAGCTTCTTTGAGTTTATGATCGTGACCCGGATGGGTGGAAGCTTTTTTCCAGTGTGACCATGGGTTTTGATCGTCGCTTCAAATGAGTTTCTCAAAATCTCGCCGAATAAGTAGTGCAAATGGGGCACCATAAACGGGAAGCTTAACGAGGTGTCGCCGTCTATTTCCAAATCAGGCATGAGCTCTCTGTGTGGAAATGCCTCCAAAGACAGGTCTTTGATCAATTCGTTCACCATTTTGAAGTGCTCGGCGGCATTGCACAGGTGGAATATTTCGCCAATGTAGTCTGGCGATTTCCGCTGGTATGGATGCTTCTTGTAAATCTCGGTGAGTGACAAATGCTCCTCTACGATGACTCTTCTGCTGATTCTGGACCGAAGCATCGAGCTCATAAAACTGTCGAGAGCATCTTGAGGAAGACTCTCCAAGATTGACACCTCCAAAGCGCCCATCATGAGATGGGATAAGTTGAATACGTGCTGGTCGAGAAGATTGCTGATATCCTCGCAAAAGCGCTCGTTCTCGGCGGTTGTGGTGATGTTGGGGATCTTTCTGAAAGCATTGAACAGATGGTAGTAGCTCTCGTAGATCTGTGCAAGATGGAAGTTATTTACCACACCAAAGGGAAGCGTCTGAAGGTCTCTGATTCTCATAGCAAGTCTGATGGGCAATTCAAGCCGGACAAAGTTGGCTGAGGCCAAGATCTTCTGTTTCGTCAATGCCTTGCCGTACCCTGCCAATTGTCTTAAGGAAACGGGATGTGGCAGTTTTTTGGAGTACTTCATCAATACCTCATTCTGAAAGAAATGCTGGGGCGTCAAAATCTGTGAATACAGCGGGTACGGCCCGAGATCTTCCAAGTGGTTAGCTATCTTCTGCTTGCTCACTAGAGAGAGTATATCGTCGTCGATATAAGCGTGATGTGAAATGGGCGATGATGAAGTTGCATGCTTGGCCTTAGAATAAGCTCTGCTGAATTGGAGGCCCTTGACTTGGTGGAATTCCCGTTTTAGGCGAAACATGAGGGTGTTGCAGATGATCGTGAAACTAGAGTGAGCATCTGGGGTAGAGATGAAAATGGGAGATTCAGTTGGCAAGCATGGGAAAAGTTGAGGAATTAAATAATCAAGGGATTTACTTTCCGTCTTTTAGGGATTATTTTGTTTTAGGGGATGTGACTAATTCGCAGAAGCACTTGGTGATTGCAAGGGAAGTGAGAAACGTAAGTAGTCACCATAAATCGAGAATGATTCTAGTCAATCAAAACTTCCTAATCTGAAGCGGTGTTGAAATTGACGAAGGTATTGTAAAGAAGTCAAGCAGGAAATAAAAAAGAAGTTCTGGTCAAATGACTGGCGACTTGTGGGTGTCCGGCATTCATAATGCAAGGTAGTGATATGGTATAATCGCAGAACCAAAAACTTTTGGATCCCAGAAACATGGAATTAGGACTGAAAAGGTGGGTGAGGACTCTGTTTGGAATTAAATTTCGGTAGAGCTTCACTTCGCTTTGCTCGACGTGTGTTTCCTCGAACTCTGACCCGAGAGACTTCAAGCTCCAACCAAAAACGAATGAAGCATCAAGGAGAGGCTGCCGCTACAGCTGGCAAAGAATAGTGAAATTCATTGAAAAGATACAACTACTTGCTATCTTCAAATCTTAACAGAGCTCGTCTGCCTTGATCTCCATAATCTGAAAGGCATCACTCCAAATTGACAAGTCTCTTGCACGCAAACATCAAAAGCTTGAAAGGAACCAAATCACTTGAAAAAAACTTCTTGTTAAAGAAATCATCCCTTCCTCGGGCTTTGATGGTTTTGCTTATCGGAACGGACTTATCGTTTACGCACCTGTCAAAATGGCTGCGAAACACACTCACCACCCACCACTTCCCTGCCAAAATACCCCAAAAAGCAAAAATTCCCTTCAAACAATAAAACGGCCCCAAAAATCTCTTCTACAACAATACTTTCCCTGTACTGCTTTGTGCCCTGGTGGTGACCCTGCAGGATGTTTACCTTCACCAGATCAGCCAGCCACCCAGATCAGCTCTCCTGAGATCGTAGTATTCACCTTTCAACTCCACACCTTTCTCTTTATGAACGTTTCCCGAACAGGCTATTTTACCTCAGACTACTTGGACAAACGCAGATATCAGAGTCTGTCGACGCTTCCGTCCAGACTGATGTCTCCTATTTCTCCATCGACTCCCAGAAGTGAGAACCCAGACGATCTTGATGAAGCAATCACACCAGCCCATTTGAATTATCTCTACAAAAAACAGCGTGCTGCCGATTATCTGGACTACTATAAGCCTCAACGGAAAAAGGACGACAGTTCATCGTTTCACACCGAGGACCTTGATCTGGTAACAGAGAGACCCACGCTGGTTAACACGGGATTTGAAGGTTACTACATTGACCAGAAGAAACGGTACGAGAATGCCACGGAGGTAAAACCCAAGATGTTCACACACAAGACGTTCATGGATGTGTTTGACCGGGATCAGGACGAGCGGTTCAATCCAATGGACGTTGTTTTTGACGATCCAGAAAAGATCAGGGAGCAGGAGAAGAAGCAGAAGTTCTCCAGAGCCATGAAAACCGTCCAGAAAAAGGTCGGTCTCAACGACTACAACTCTTACGACTATTACACCCAGAAGGAGATAGAGGAGAAGAAAGCACAAAGAGCCAAGGAGAAGGTTCAGCAGAAGCTGGAGAAAAAGTTCAAACTTGCATGGAAAAAGAAGAAAGAAGAAAAGAACCAGGACTTATTTGTCCAGCATGTCAGTGACAATTCGGATGACGAGGAGATGGAGGGATATGTAAACGATCCTCAGAACGATAACCTCAAGAAGGCATGGAAAAGGAAATGGAAGAACGCAAAGCGAGCTCTCGGCGACGACTACTTCGACAACTACAATAGAGAGAAGGAAATTCGTTCACAGCAAAAAACGGATGTTCTGCTGGTGCCAGAACGAGAAATAGAAGCTCCACTGGGAAGCATTGGCCCCAACGACAACTTCCATCCTCTCTGGAACTACATGCTTTCTTGGGTCGTTTACAACAACTCGACGGAGAGTAAAGCGCCTGCTGGGAAAATCGAAGAAATAGACAGGGCTGTCTCGGTCACCCCATCAAAAAAGAAGCGCAATCGTCTTAGGGATTACAAGGCCAAAATGAAGCAGTGGAACCAACCAGCCCTGGCTTATTTTGGAAACAAAACCATGGCTGGTCCCCAGTATTCCCGAGCCGTACAGCCTTACGACCAGGCATCGACTATCTACACCTCTTCCGAATATCCTGAGGAAATAGAGCTCAGTGACGATGGAAACCTTAGTGACGAAATCGCCTTGGGCAGCGAATTGGAGCTGTACCTGTGCCCGCCTACTCTGGCACAGGCCATGATGACCAGAGAAAGCCGCTTTGGTCGTCTTCACGAGGGAGGCCCGGTCAAGATCGTTTCCAACATCAACCTGTTGATTAAGAGTATCAAAATCATGAAGATCATCTTTGCGCCGATCGACATAATTGCAGTGCACTTTCCATCGCTTCAGACGGTGGTAATTCTCATAGAGTTGGTGATATTTATGTGGATTCTATACGAGCTTTCGCTTCTCATAGATGCACTTTGCATGGCCGTCAAGGCCATATGTGCACCGATGATAGCCATTGGCAAGTTCATGAACCGCATTGTTTAGGAATTGGGGTGGGTTAGGAATAATTGGATTTTGGAAATACGGATTTGTAGGAGAAATGAGTGAAGAGGTCTGGGGTAACTTTGGGTGGTGTCTAGATCAAGACCCCACATGGTCATGCAAACGACAGGCCAAATAATAGTAGAAAGCATCAAGACAGCATACAATAAGCACTTATTCAAATTTTTCTAGTCTCGCTTTCAGCAACGTAAAAAATTGTGTGCAATTCGTCGTCGGTCCTTTTCTTGGTTGCAAAGGATCGCATTTTTCACTCCATCAACATGCTTCGCTTGAGTACCAAGGCACCATTGGCCCGCTCTGCGTTGCCTAAACCGGCCAAATTCACTCTTCGGCCTCTTCTGACCGCCCAGGAGCCGGATCAAAGGTCAAAACCCACAGAAGCTGCATCCAAAAAGCTCTCACCAGAGGAAGCCAAAGCCGAGGCGGCTAAGGTCCATGTTCAGACGATCAAGGACATGGGATCCTTGTTTTCTTCGGGCAGCGAGGATGCCACCCAGCCCATCGATACGGCACCCGTGTTCAAAAACCCACAACTCTTCGGCACTTTGAGTCTTTTGCACCAGGGCCAAGTTCTTCAGGAACTCCAGGAGAAGTACGACAAAAAATGGCACAAACTCACGGACGTCGATAAGAAACTCGGCTACTACATTGCATACGGCGACTGGGGCGTGCGGGAGAAGTTCGCCAACTGGCGGTCGATGGAGCCTCCTCTTGATCTTCCGTTCACTGTTCCATCCCAAATTCGGACTACACAGCCTAAGAGCACCGATATCGTAAAAAAACTAGAGCCTGTTATCCTCGCTGAAACCCCAATCAGACAAGAACAGTTCAACATTAAGAAAATGGACCCTGTGACCAAAACGTTCATTTACATCACCATCTTCGTTGCCATCGTAGCGGTGGCCCGGGACAAGAAGATCGGCGAGGAGGGCAAGCCCAAGGAGATCGTGATTGAGGAGCCCCAGCCAAAGAAGGAGCCCGAGCCCGAACCCGAGCCCCCTAAACCCTCTAAGAAGTGGTACTACCTCTGGCTCAAATAGACGCCAACCACGACCGCCTGGACTGATTCCGCCCTGTATATACATAATCTAAGAACCACTATTCATCGTCGTCTTCGCTTTCGTCATCGTCATCGTCGTCGTCGTCCTCATTCCAGCTTGTCTCCACAGTCTCTCTAACTCTCTTGATGTACTGCGACCTGTGGTCCTTGAATAAATTGGCGGCTTCCACGTTGGCTGGAGACAGAATATTAGGGTCATTAAGCAAAGACTGGATCGACGTCAAAATGCTCGAAACATCGTAAGTCGGAGACCATCTGTTCTGTAGGATATCTAGACACAATTCTCCACTGGCGTATACGTTTGGATGGAACATTTCGCTTATGAATTTCACCGAGGGAGGTTTGTTAGGGTACTGCTCGTCAAACTGTAGAACAAGCTTGAACGTTCCGTCTTCAAAAGGCGTATCAGCTGGACCTATGATGACAGCATTCCATGACATCACGTTGTCAGGAAGAGGGGAGGCCGAAACACCCGAGGGAGCATCCAGCTGCATCCTTTTAAAGTCGCGCATAAGTCTTCTTTTTGCTGGTGTCGACATTCTATAATAAAAGCGGTGTTAATCTAATTTGTAACTTGAATATGGCGCTTTCTAATCAGTGAGAGTGGTGTTGCATCCGTGCACCACGCCACCACCACTTCCACAGGTATCCTTCCCTCGCGGCTACAAAGTTTAATAATATCGTATATCAATTCAAAAGCTCTACTCTATAGAACCGTTACTCCTTGTTGTAGATGTCGTTCACCAAAACCTTCAAGTCCTCAAGGATGTTGGAGGAGTCCTTCTCAACCTTGGAGAGCAACTCGTCGATCTTGGTACCCAAGGTGGTTTCCTTCTCACTCACCTCCTCGACCTCCTCGACAGCCTTGCCTTCCCAGAAGCTAGTCAAGTTGTGTCCAGCACCATTGTAAGCCAAGAGGTTTGGAGTACCGTCGTTGGGGATGTCAGTCAACTTATCCTTGGTGGCGTAGTTGATCAAGTTCTTCTTCAACTGACCTGGGGACACACCCTTGTCGGAGACAAAGAACTCAGAATCAGCGCCAGGCTGCAAAGACACAAAGTAAGCCAACAAACCAGCAATATGTGGCGAGGCCATGGAGGTACCACTCAAAGTGGCGGTGGCAGTGTCGGAGCCAATGTAGGTACTCAAGATGTTGAGACCTGGAGCAAAGATGTCAACAGTCTCACCGTAGTTGGAGAAGTAGGCTCTCGCATCGGAGATGGTCGAGGCACCGACGGTGACTGCCAACTCAGCAGAGGCTGGCGAGGTGTTTGAGGCATCCTGGTTCTCGTTACCGGCGGCCACAGCAAAGTGAAGACCAGCTCTAACAGCGGCATTGACAGCCAAGTCCAAGGCAGGGGACTTGCCACCACCCAACGACATGTTGGCGGTGGAGCCCTTGAAGCCCTTCTTGCCCTCCTTGGCCTGCTCCTGGTGAGACTTGGCGGCAAATTCAACACCCTTAAGCACATCCGACATGCTACCGGAACCGTTGGAGCCCAAGACCTTCACGGCCACAATGTGTGCGTTCTTGGCCACACCGAAGTCCTTCGATGCAATGGTGCCGGCACAGTGGGTACCGTGGCCGTTTGCGTCGGTGTCAGTGTCGCCAGTGGGGATGGTCTTACCCCATTTGGCTCTGCCTTCAAACTGGGTGTGGTCGACATACACACCAGTGTCAACGACGTAAGATGTAACACCGCTGCCACCCTCGGTGTCATGGAGGTACTGGTTGAAAGAGCTCAAGGAGAGAGGGGGTCTGTGGGAGATTCTGGCCAAACCCCATGGGGCGCCCTTCTGGACGTCGAACTCGTTGGCGTAGACCTTGGAGTCCTTCTCAACGTGAGCGACGGCGGGGTCACGGCGAATCAACTCGATCATGGAGTCCATGAAGTAGCCGGTGTAGCCAGTAAGGAGGTCGGCCACGTCGAACGAGTCGGTGATACCACCCTCAGTCTCCACAGCCTCGATAGTGGCGAAGTAAGGGTCGCTCTTCTCAGCAGAGCCCACAGCCTGAGCGTGAGCTTCAGAAACCCACTGAGAGTGGAACTGGACGTAATCCTTGGGAGTGCCCTCCTTGAACACCACAATGTACTTGTGGGGAATGACATCACGGAGACCCTCCTTAGCGGACAACAAAGGAGCGGCCAAAGAAGGAGCAAGCAATTCAGGGCGCTCGGAGCCTTTCAAGTCGGCAATGAGGTCGCCAGCCTTGTGGGAAAGATCTTCCTTCAAGGAGGCCAAGTCAGAGGACTTGAAGACGTCGATAACGTCGCCAATGTGGGGGATAACGAGACCGTTGACACCCAAAGTGGCAAGAATGGAGAGAGCCACGGAGCGAGAAAACAACATGGCTGGGTAGCGGGAATATAAGATTTAGATTGGATTCCTTCTGGTTTCAGATAAGAAGATAGAGGGGGTAGTGGCGATAAGAAGCTCGGCTTTTATAGCGACCCGCGCGGTGTGTGTAGGAAAGGGGCTGGCACTTGGGAGGTACGGGTATACTGCCAACGCTGTGGACATACTTTAGTGGCAGGACGAAGAAAAGAAAAGTTGAGAGTTCAAAAGTCACTAGAATTGAGTTTGTTGAGTGAAAGGTTTTTTTTTTTTTTTGGGAAGTGCCCGTTGTGGCGGAATATGACGTCGTGTGCTGATAACCAGCCGAGATGCGGACTATCGATAAGAGAACATGAGACGTGAAGGAAAGGGAGGAGGAAGAGAAAAGAAAAAGGAGGATTGAAATTCACGTTCAGTGGTTGAAAATTCTTGGTATATCCGATTATTTATTACACTTTTATCCGACTTCGTGTTGTGTGGACGTTTGCTGTGAACTGTGGAGCTGAGGCTTCGCAGCCACTCATGACTCAGAACGGTTCGGAGTTACCCAGGTGGACGTGTAATTGAGTTTTTCGTAGTTCCAGTAGAAGCAAGTTTTGGGCTAAAGGTGTTGAAGGTAGCCGAAATACGTGTTTTAGGAAATTTGTAGAAGGGTCATCCACACTTTTCTTGCCAGATTGAGAAAGTGGACCCAACCCGTGCGATATGGTAGTACAAAGATGCTCGGTCCTGTGATTTTAGGTTGCGTGGACTCATATTGCCTGGTCTCAGACAGAGACAGAGATTATAATAATTTGTGAGTTCTCGGCCTCTTTCAAAATGAATTTATTATGTATTCGGGAAATGCAGTTTAATCAGGCTTTCTTTATAGGATAGACGATAGCCTTATTATTAGGGCACTGTTCGAATTCTCTCTATGTACTCATGAACGGTTCGTGCTGTGAAAATATCATCAAAGACAGAACTGATGGCCGTTGCTAGTGTTAAATGACATCACAGGAGGCAAAGGAACTTAAGGTTGACCTCCACCGTGGACATTTACCAATACAAGAACTCACGCGAGTATTAATGTGAGTTTCCACTCACGATGCTTTAACTATCTATGTAAGTTGGTCTGAAGTGCAATTACGCCTTATCGTCAACCATCATCGCTAACCAACGGGAATTGCATTCCGTGCAAGCCAGTCCCGGGCAGAATCTTCGTCTCTCAGCTTATGGACCGCCCGAAGAGCCATTATTCTGGAATACTGACCCTCGTCAGCTAAGTGCTCCGCGAGAGTCTTCTTTAAGTGGACACTTTCGGAGATGCAGAAATAAAACTCATTGTGAGCTCTTTTTGTACCAACCTTCTTCGTTATAGGGAGCTCAGGTCTCACTACTAGAGGCAAAAGCTCCAGCTGGATACGACTGAGCAGCTCCTTGATCGGTTGAGGCTGTGTAGCCGTGGCACAATGGGGGTTTTGACACCATGCGTTACCACAGCCTTTGGTGAGCTGGAGCATGTAGCGGCGCTCTATTCTGTTCTGTAATTTGATGTTTGTGGGATCAGCAACAGTTGCAAACAATGGCCCGTAGCAGATATCGCAAAGGCCAAGGTCATTCAAGGCATTATCGACAATATTCACACAGTTTGAGTTGGCACACATGCCGATGGATTCCGTGTTAAGCTCAACCTTGTCCATGTAGTGCATCCGCATGTGGCTCTTGAGATCTTTGCGTTTGAAAATCCTGTTGCATTCGTAGCATTCTGTGGTTTTGTTACCACACTGGTTCTCGTGATGGGTGAGATTGGTGAATCTGTCTTCGTAGGTCTCCTCCTCTTGGGCTAATATTAGATGACAGAACATGCACTCGTGAAGTTTGGCCGGACACTTGGTCAGCTTATGGTTTCTGACCAACAGCACGAAATCCGTGAATTCCAGCTGGTCGTCACACTCCTCGCAGCTGTATGGTCCACTGTGTTGGAGACGGTTGTGTTTAAATTTGAAAAGCGTACTGTTGCCAGCCACAAGAGGCCCACAGATATCACAGTGCCAGTGATTGGCAGGCACTTCTTTGGCGAAGACCAGACCACAAGAACACTTGACATTGTTCCTGATACAAAACGCTTCGTGAAGAGGGAGCTTACTTTTCTCGATAGCTTTGCCACAATTAGTGCAAAAAGCCTCTGCCGAGACGTCCCTGAGTGGTTCGCTCGTCTTCACAACTTGACTCTTTTCGAGCTTGACCCTTGCATTGTGGTCCCATGCGAAGACGACAGCGTACAAGAAACACCCGTCTTCCTCCTTGTACTTCTCCAAATGGTTGATGATCATGTCGCTCTTCACATCGATGTTGATTGTTTTATCAGCGTTGGCAACAACCGTATCTTGAGACATTGTCTCGAACGCAAAGTTGTCCAACTTGACAAATTTATCGAGGGCAACGAGCAAATCCACATTGTAGGCCTCATTTTCATTTTCCGACTTGAGCACCAAGGAAAAGCTGCTCTGTGCTTTGCGGAGGTCGATCTTGAGTATCTTGGGCACGGCAGTCTGGTTGAATGGCACAACTTCGAGCACCTCAGAGTCTAAAAGCTCAGGTATGTTCTCCAAAGCTGAGGTTGCATCGTTTTGGCTAAGCTGCTGTGCCGCCATAATGTCGTTCAATGGAAGAACATCCAAAATTGTATCTGTGTCCACGACTATCACAGTGGCGGCATTTGCATCCTCCACATTCACCTCCACCGAGGTCTTGGCCGCTGGGTCATCTATAAAGAACAGTTGTCCTTTGCTCAAGGTTGTATAGTTCTTGCTAAGCTGCAGTTCAAGGTAGTATTTCCAGTTGGTGATGTGAGAATAGAACTGGGCTGGTTTGAGTTGTAGGAAGGTGGCCTTTGGCGGAGTCGATAAGGAAACAGAGACCATTTCGCTCTTAATCTTATCGAAAATGTACCGAGGAACACCCACAGTGCCTTCTTCGGCAGTGAATTCACGGACTCCCACCGTCACGTTAGATACTCTATCTGATAAAATGAACACCAAAGGGTGCGGTAGATCGGTGACATCATCTATGGTGGACTGTAGGAGGGAAGGCGGAAAGAGGCATTTATCCGAGCTATTCGGAAGTGCTTCTAGAAATTGGACAGATAGTTTGGTGGACATGGGTGATTCGTAAGCTGTGGGTGCAATGCAAATCAAATGATGGCAAGTCTTCTAGAGGGTTCATGCACGTGACAGAACTGGGTTCAAGAAGTTACCACTGGCGGCGGTGGCAAGAGGGAGATAAAAAATAATTAACACTTCAGGATTGCCAGAAACCGGCTATTTATTCTTCCTGGCTGTTTTATTGTAGTGGTGATATCGCGAATGGAGTAGGCATAGATGGCTCGAGAAGCAGGCCGATGTGGAGATCCATAAGCGACTCGATTCTAGTCATCTTTTGTAGTTTGATTATTTGGACTCTTCTAAATCGAGGCTGGTTTTCTAGAAGACCTTTGCTTATACAGAGTCGTATTTCAGAAAGGTGTTTGACTACAATTGAACGCTTCTGCCCCAGACTACTAGTTCTCTTCTGAAGTCCATGCATTCCGTCCTTATGTTGATGCCTTGAACAGTGCCCTACTGATTTATTATGTCAAAATTCATGTATACGGAGCGACTAAGTCTTAGGGGTTCTTAGGTAATTGGTCCACCTCCTCTACCGACATCCTGTCTGCTTCATTTTCCCGATTGAAACCAAGGATGACCAAAAGCTACTCGTCTAAATGCCTGGGTCCTTTTCTTCGGCACGGAAAGCACCGACCCAGGGAGATTCCCCACTCAGTAGTGAAGTGACTTCCCCTATGCAAAAACGCTTATGTCCATCCAACAGACTCTGGAGAACACGTTTGACCGAAAGTCTTACATTGGACTACCTCTTTTTAACTCTAGGGTCTTCGAATACTCCACTGCTTTGTTCTTTTTTTTCTTTTTGCTTGATTCATCTGATTAATATGGAAAACTTATATACAATAACTAAGCAAAAACCATACAAGCAGTCTTGAGACCAGTGCCCTTAAAGACGTACCTGTTCACTGTATTCAAAATTTGACATAGCATGTCACACGATCAGTTAACTACCACCCTGGGAAAAGCCACCTGGGCTTGGTCGGAACCCAAAAAGTCGCTAAAATCTCTCAACTTTGCCTAAACCCCTCAATTCCAAGAATCACTAGTGAACTACGAAAACTTTTCAAATCAATTCCTCTAAACGAATCTCCCAAAGTTCACTGCCACACTTGACGTACAAGAGAATACCCCTGCTTTTCCAAAATATAAGCCAGGTTTTGGACTCGGCCTTTGTGAATTCGCTGCAATGCATGTTTTCTTATCTGACCCCTCGGCGAAGAGAGCCCCTGGAATGCAACATCGAGCTGAGCCCCTATGGGCTATGCCAAAGCAAACAAAAGGGGAGGAGGATAAAAAGCTCCGAATTCAAATAACCACAATTAAATGAAAACAAATGGTTTTTCAACTGGAGCCCAGGCCAGATCGCGGTTATGCACGCTTTCGGTTGTAACATAGTGCCACTTGTACATGGACGCCAAAAGTGGCATCTTGCAGACAAAAACGCTGGCCCAGCAAACAAGCGAAAATCTCTCCTGAGGCATTTATGGCAGGCTGCGATGGCTGGTGTCTGGGTTTTTACCACTACAAACTACCACTTCCATTTCATTCAGGATTCACAAGAGAATACTCAATGAGCAGTCTTTGTGGTACCTACGTAATCCCACTAATTGAATCACTACTCCATTGAAAGTTTCTGCCGGCCTCTGACAGTCGGATTCAGGCATCCGGTCACGTGACCTCCGAGGCGAAGGTATACATAGACGCACGCCGTTTTATTAGTACGGTATATACCGACACAGCCAATATAACCAAAATACACAAAAGCAAATAGCCTTCTACGCTTATGTCGCAGGAACAATTTTGGTGTACTGATTTGTCCAAGGCGGCCGGCAAGGATCCCGAAACGACCGTGAAGTGGCTGGATTTGAACCGTACTATCCATTTGATGAAGCCTAGGTGCCGCCACGTTTCGGGGCTTAGAAGACGGTGCAGATGTCAACTTGTGTGCGGTTTGGGTGCAAAAACCACTGCAGCCAAAAAAAACCACAGAACGCCTGCGAAGACTTCGTTACGAGATGACTCTCCATTCTGGACGGTTATAGGGCAAAGCTGGTGCTAGATTAAGGTTTTTTTTTTTGTTTTAGTATTATTCAATTAAGCTTCTACCCTGTGGCTGGACGCTACACAATCTTTTATTGAACTGTGTTCTCTAATCTTTGGAGTGTTTTCCCAAAGCGTGTCACTGTGTATATCAACCAGCCTCGCGCTCCCGAATCGACTTTTTTAAGAAATACCACAACTCTTCAGCTCCCCCACCAGTCCTCATGCTGTTCTCAAAGTTTGCCTATCTGAGAGCTGGTGTGGCTGCCTTTCTTTTAGTGGTGCTTCTAATAAATGTCGCCATTTTTAGCAGATCAGAACCTGACTATTATTCCAACGCTGCTGATAATGGGCTTGAACATAGTCTTGATCAGTTAACTTCGAACGAATACGCAGATCTGCTTCGCAAGAGCTTGCTTGAAGCCAACAAGGAGACTGTTCTTGACCAGATCAAGCAGGACTTGATCAACTCACACCGTGATCAGTTCCTCGCCGATTTGCGTCAGCAGGTCAAAGATCAGAACGAAGAGAACTTTAAAAACGAGCTCCAGAAAAAGCTCAGCGAGGAGTTCACCAACTCCTACTTCAGTGTTAGAGAAAAGAACTACGACATACTACAGGGTTTGGAGCAGAAGTACTACACCGAAAACAAGGAGACGCTCAGGAATTTCGAGGTGTTTTCTGCCGTCGAAAAGGTGCTACCACCGGAAACGTCTGCTACACTCAAAGAAAAGGTTCGTGAGGAATTGGACAAGACCATGTCTCGCAAGAACTATTTCAAGTTCATATTGGAGGACTTGATTGTCAAAAACGCCCCCACCATGCCCCCGTTGAACAAGGAGGAGAACGGTAAGGATATCAAAGGCTGTGCCTTTGTGGTGAACCCGGTCATCTACGACGAAAAGAAGTTGGACAGAGTCAAAATCAGCAAAGAGCGTTTCCTGGATTTCCAAAAGCACCACGATAACCTTGTGCTGCAGCTTCACTCGATGAGTGCTCCTGCTCCTCAAATCTTCTCTGGAGATGGAATAGTGCTCAGTGCTGGAGGCGCTTATTTCGCTGGAGCTATGGTGGCTATCGCCCAGATCAGAGAAACTGGATCAAAGCTCCCGATCGAGGTGATGATCAACACTGAGGCAGAGCACGATCCCAAATTGTGTGCCACTTTGCAAAACACTTTCAATGCTCGCTGTGTGGTGATAGAGAAGGAAGTCGGTACTGCCATGTTGGAAAAACTTCATCAGACTAAATTCCAACTCAAGATCCTCGGTCTTTTGGTGACTTCATTTGAGAACGTTATTGCTTTGGACGCCGACAACATGCCCTTGATGAACCCAGACAAACTCCTCCTGTCTCCCCAATACTTGAAGACAAAATTCCTTCTCTGGCCCGATCTCTGGCAACGAACCGTGTCCCCAACTTACTACGATATTGCAAGGCTTGACGCTGGAATGCCTGTGAGAAGACACGGAATCCCCAATGACGAGGACGCCAGAGACTATTTCGCCAGAGACCCTGCTATAGTGCATTTCCACGACCGTGAGGGAATCCCTAACGCCGTGTCTACGGAAACAGGGCAGATGGTCTTCAACAAGAGAGAGCACTTCAGATCGCTCTACTTGTCTCTTTACTATAACGTATACGGCATCAGCCATTACTGGAGATTGTTCTACCAGGGGAGCCCTGGTGAAGGTGACAGAGACACATTTGTGCCTGCTCTCCACGTATTTGACGAGCCCTATCATGTTGTGGAAAGGGCTACTTGGTTGGCCGGCTTCAAAGAAAAAAGTGGTCGCTTTCAAGAAACCACAATCGTTCAGTACGACCCGATCACCACGTCTGCATTCGTTCGGGAGTGGAAAAAATTTTTGGCTGATCGAAACGAAGACACCAGACTTGCATTCGATCAGAACACGGGAAAAACAAAGGATCTTCTAAAGGAGCTTCAAAAAGAGAAGGGTGAAAGCTTGCCTCCGTTACCTGAGGTAATGTTCCTTCATGTCCACAGACCAAAAATCAACCCTGTCCTAGAGACAAACCCAGAAGGCTACTTTGACTGCTTCGCTCAGCGAAACCTAGGAAAACCTGATTTCTACAAGGATCATTTTGGGCCTCAGGACTGGGAACTTCGTTTTAACTTGATTTCTCGCTGGGCAGCTTGTAAAGGCCTAGATAGCCCTGACTGGTGGAAATCGGTGGAACGGGACCAGACCACTGTTTGCCAAAAAGTTTCGGATTATGTGAAGCTTTTAGAAGCGGACACCAAGGATCCCAACGGTCACAAATTTGAGCACATTGTGGTTGATTTCTGATCACTACACTGCATAACCTAGCATGCTTCAATACCTATAAATAATATATTCTATCGTCGCCTATTCGTCTTCAGATTCGGATCCCAGAGATTCCTCTTCACTTTCGGACTGTTCATCTGAATGATTTCCAGCGTCATCTGCAGTGGCATAAATCTCTTCTAAGGATACCTCGTAGCCCTCCTTGTACAAGAAGTCTTGGAATCCTGGCGCTGTGGTTGTGGGAAGACAGGAGAACAAAAGCGACAGTTTGGGCTCAAAAAGAGGCACGAAGTACTTCTTCAAAACCTCCAACAAGTCGTCTTTTGTGACGGATCCGAGACTCTGCAAGAAGTCCTTGGCATAGTTGGGCCCTCTCTTCTTGAAAATGTTGTCCAAAACTTTATTCACGGCGGCGTCATGATTATTAGATTCGGCTTTCACAAGGGAGTTGACGATTCCAGCCACAGCATTATCGATGGCAATTTGGTCGATCTCTGCTTCGCCAAACGCATGATCATGAACGATTTTTTTGGTGGTTTCCCATGCCTGTTGAGCATCAGCGCCTCTATAAATGACGAAGGTGAGAAAACCGGACTCCACCATTCTTCTGATTGCAGCGTCGTAAGCGAGGCCAGAACCTCTGACTCCTCTCCACAAGGGGCCTTCCATGGCAGTCAAGATCTCACTGGCCAAGGCAATTCTGGCAATATCAATGTCCGAGTAGTCGGTTGGAATTGGGGTCATGGCTATCAAATGAGTGGTTTCGCTGGCTGGAGTAGTGACAAGGAACCCTTGGCCTGAGCAGCGTTGGCCAATCTCAGACTTGAACTGGAACGATCTAGGGACCTTCTCAAGATCCAAACTGTCATCATTTTTGGCTCCGGCGAATTCAGACACAAATCTGGACCATGATGAAATGGGCTTTTCAAGGCTGGAGCATCCACCAGTCAAGAAAAGCTTCATGTTGTTGACATTAAAAAGCCTCTCCTTGATGGTATCGATGTCTGCCACAATTTCATGGAACTTGCCGTGCTCGATCTTTTGCATCAACTCTCTGTAGAAGCTTTCAGTGTAGATGGAGTCCTGCGCTTTTCTCAAGGAAGTTTCCTTGTAAACTGTTCTGTACTGCGAGGAGTACATCATCAACTCATCGTTTCTCTTTTTGTCGGGAAGAGAGTTGATGAGTCTCTCAATTATCACCTTCACTCTGGACTCTTCAAACACAGAGTACTTGAGGACATTAATCAACCAGTCGATGGCCTTGTCGTACTTGGCCACTTCAAATTTGACATTCACTGTGATGAGTTCGACAAACTGGCTGTCGAAGCCGTTGTCCAAATCGAAGTCAAGCAAGTCGTTATTGAGCTCGGTGATAACCTCCTCATAAGGCAAGTATGTTCCATCGGGCTTTTTAATGGAAACTGAAAAAATATCCTCAATAAGAGAAAAATATCTCAACAATTCAGGAGGTACAACAGCCAGAGAGAAAACCAATTGCGCAGTGACAAACTGAGACTTGTAGTCCTCCAAGTGGACGTATAATGGGAAATTCTCGGGGATATCGTTTTTGATACGCTCGTAAAGGGGGCCATCTTCCTTGTAGAACGTGAGTCTCGAATCGTTGTTGCCGCCCTTGTACGAATCTGTCTCTATGAAATTGATTTTGGCAGCATCAGGCTTGCCAAACTTCGTAAGCACATCGTCAGGAATAGGAGCGTCATTTTTTGCCTGGGCGTCATCAAGCTTTTTTTGCAATTTGGCAAGGCCCTCTTCACCGTGAGTTTCTCTGATTGTCTTGTTGCGCTCGCGATTCTCGGCCTTGTTGTCTTTTATAGCCTGAGGCGAAGGTTTACCGATGATGGTCACTGACTTGCTTTCGATGAAATGTTTTTTGATGAAGTTGCACCACTGCAGGGCTGACCATGTTGCCAATTCATCCTGCTCCTTCAAGCTTTTGCACCACTTGCTCAAATCAGAGCCATCATGGTTACCGTAGATCACCTCCAGAATAGCCACATTGGAGAAGGTCAAAGGAGACCCTTCGGTCTTGGAAATGAACTTGATCTTCTGCTGAGACACAATCTGGCGCATATAGGTAAGGTCAAAATTTTCTTCTTCGGTGATGCTCTTTAGGAGCTCCTTGATTTTCTTGTCCACATTGTGCAACTCGGCAACAGGAATACCTCCCACGTAGAAATTCACGCCAATGCGGAGGAAATCGTCGGTGATAACGTCTATATCTGTTGCGAAAGGCTCTTCCACCTCGACCAAATGCTTGTTCAACAAAGAAATTGGCAGCTCAGCCAAGTAACAACCCACCATATCCAAGGCCAACACAGCCAAAGTATCTTCGGCATCTGGGCCGATCCAGCCAATAAGAAGCTCGCCCATCGACTCGTCGTCATCAGGGAACAGCACCTCTCTAATGATTTCTTTGGTGAGTGGAAGATCCACTTTTGAGTCGATCCAGGGCCTTTTATGTGGTTTTTCTGGCAACGACGGGAGACCGGCATCAAACACTTCCATAGTCTGAAGAAGCTCCTTCTCATCAACAGAACCGGTGATAATTACACCTACATTGTCTGGGCGATACATGGCCTTGTGGAAGTCTCTTATCTGGTCCCAAGTCAAGTGACGCAACTCAGACATAAGTCCGCCTGTTTCGGAGGAGTAGCCGGAGTCCTTGGCATAAAGAGCCCGGTAGTATTCTAGATAAAGCACGAACCACGACTGGCTCTCGATACCTTGCATTTCGCTGAACACCACACCTTTTTCTTTGCCCTTTCCGTCGATATGGTAGACCTCGGTGAGACACGCTTCGTCGTTTATGATGGGGTTGAAAACGTGGTCCAAGTATATGGGCAAAAGCTTCTGGAACCCCTCCCATCCAGCGGTGGTAAGCGTGTACACTGTCCTATCTATGGCAGTCCATGCATTGGTGTATGAGAAGAACCGCTGGCCCAAACTGTCTAGCAAACCCTTGTAAGGGTATTTCTTCGAGCCCATGAACACAAGATGTTCCAAAGTATGAGGACATCCCGAATCATTGGGGATTTCCGTCGCCACAGCAAAGTAACCATTGACCATCGGCGTTGGTTGGTTAACATATGTAAGCAGCAAGCCGGTTCTGCGAGAACGCCATTTTTTGATACTGGCAGGAGCGTACTCCACGTCGAAGCTTGTCTGGAGAGCAAACTGGGAGCTCATTCTGCGTGCCAGGAGGTGAAGAGATCGGATAATGGTTTTGTGAGCGACGATGATGGATGTTTTTCACTTCGCACTGTGGTGGTTAACAAAAGACTGGAAGAGAGGCTTTTGTATTGGCAAAAGAGAGAGCTTTGAAGATGATTTTGGAAAGTGCTGGTTGGATTTTATTGGGTTTGAGGTTTTTTGTTGGATGGGTTGGAGAATGTGAGGGTCGATGCCTGGTTGCAAATGCAAAGCAGGCTGCATTGGAGGGTTAGTTGAAGACAATTGGAAGTAGTTTGAGCGTGTTCTCGAATAGAACTGAGGCGTTTTTTTGAATGAAAGTTAGGGATGGAAGCTAAAAAAGGTGTAGTTGTCCACTCTTTGAGGGGTATAGGCTTTTGAAACAGTGCATTTGGCTCTTTGCGGTGAGTGGGATTGAAGGACTACATCGAGTTTGACGCAATTGGTAAAAAGGAGAGATGTAAGGACTGACATTGATTTATGGAATATGGTGAACTCGTAGTGTTTATGGTGATCTGTTGATCTGGAAATGGCTGCGAAGCGTGAAACAATATAACCCATTCCTCAACCCAGCTTTAGAGCAAAGCTTCTTCAGAAGGAGCCATATTATATCTCTTCGGCTCTTAACTTATGGAATTGTTTGATACGAAATTTACCACTTATGTTAACAAAAGGTAGTATCAGTATTATCAAACCAACATGTGCTAATCTGCCTTATCTCCTCTTACAGCCTTCCCGAACCATTTGTTGAACAACAATGACATTTCTTGGGCGTTTTTAGATTTGAAATTCAAATACAACAAAACTTCCAACCTCCAAGTCCTCCCACTATCACCTCGAACTCACTACACTGTTTACACCCGTACACCTCACCAACTACACAAGCGCGCCTACAACAACAAACATAGAAGCTTCATATATAACCGCAAAAATACTCACCGTTTCCGGTCTGAGAAAAGCATATGTCGCTTCATTTCACAACCGATGCTCCTCTTTCGGTCAAGCGGCGCATGCAAGAGGACGACACCTTTCTTCCGCCTCCTCTAAGTGCATATGGTCTTGCCCTGCTTAATGAGGGCTCCGCAAATCGAAGCTTGAGTACAATGCAAATGGAAGAAAATCACGCCCTAAAAGCCAGCTTGAGGAACAGCTTACTGGTACACTACAAAAAGGCGCCACGTGAAACTGACACTCAAAACAAAACCTCAAATCAGGATGTAAGCGGGATCAATATCAGCACAAACATGAGCCACAACAGTACTAGCGCCCACAGCATGACCAACCATAACACTAGCGTCCACAACATGAGTCAGAACTTGAGTGGTAATATGAGTGGCCACTCTTTCAGCTCCAACATGCACACGGAAGAGAACGAGGACCTCATGGATGCTTCCAACGATCCAAGTGCTAAACTGCTGCATACCAATGCCACAACTCCGGGCGGGTCTCAAGCTACTGGAAGCTTAAGCCGTCTGAATTCGCTAGGATTGACTAAACGGTCTAGATTTGCTCGCCGTTTTGCCAGGTTAGGCCCTCCAAAACGTGCCTCAGAGGTCCCAGAAAAATCTCCTGGCCTGGACAAAAAGGCTGATCTCTTGAAGCCACAAGCTTCTGGTGAGCTTCTTAATGCATTCAAAACTCCCCTGATGTTGAAGCAGCAGCACCTGAGCGGAGGGAACTCGCCCGGTGGAGCCATCTCAAAAGAGTCCACCTTCTTTAAATCTCTCGAAAAGCTACGCAACAGCAGCAACGAAAACAGCCGCGTCAGCCCGCCTCTCATTAACAAAATAGCATCAGAGAATGTGGCTAAAGACACCTCTCCAAAACCTTCAAGGTTCCTGGTGTTCGTCGATAATCAACCATCCCGGCGCCCACCATCTCGTGGTCTCTCGCAGAGGCCCTGGAGCAGGCCTCCCTTGATGAGCATCTCGCCTAGTAAAATCAACTCCGAGCGTGACGCTGAAATCTTCAGAAAACCAAAGTTGCCGAAACTTTCTGAGTCCTCGAATCCGATGCCATCTATGAGGTCCACATTTGCTACTCCATCTCAACCTACCCCGGCATCGTTTCCACAACAACATGTGCCAGAGCCAGTCCAGAATCACGGGCGGCCTCATAGCGAGTCCAGTGGCACAATTGAAGATGGCAAAAGAAAGAAAATCATCTTGGTCAACAATTCACAATACGAGAAACTTGAACTTATAGGCAGAGGCGGGACCTCAAAAGTTTATAAGGTCAGATCACTTTCCAGCAAAAAGACATACGCAATCAAGAAGGTCACGTTCGATCAGTTTGACGAAGCGTGTGTCAAAGGATTTAAGGGCGAGATTGACTTGCTCGCCAAACTCAGAAACGAACCTAGAGTTGTGCAGCTACATGAATACGCAATCAATGATGGAAACATCTTTTTAACTATGGAATGCGGTGAACTTGACCTTGCTCATGTTTTACAGCAGAGGCAAGTAATGGGTAGCTCCCTTGACTTGAGCTTTGTTCGCTTCCACACCATGGAAGTTCTTAGATGCGTGGAAGCAGTTCACCGAGCTGGGATTGTTCACAGCGACTTAAAACCTGCAAACTTCTTGTTTGTCCGTGGTATCATGAAAATCATTGACTTTGGCATCGCAAATGCCGTTCCTGATCATACTGCCAACATTTACAGAGAATCGCAGATTGGCACGCCGAACTACATGGCCCCGGAGGCCCTCGTAGAGGTGAATCAAACGCTCAACTTGGCAAAAAGCAATGGAAATACATGGAAGGTGGGAAAGCCCTCTGACATCTGGTCCTGTGGCTGTATGATCTACCAAATGATATACGGTCGCCCACCGTATGCATCATATGCTGGCCAGCAGAGAATTATGGCTATCATGAACCCACAAGTCAAAGTGCATTACCCTTCTCACGGGCTCGGCGAAGTTCCGGTGCCCCGTAGCGCAATTGAATTGATGCAAAAGTGTCTTGTGAGGAATCCACACGAACGGTGGACTGTCCAAGAGTGCCTCACTTCAGACTTTCTCGAACCTAAAGCTGTGAGCAATGATTTCGTCAAGGATGTCGTGAAATCAGCCGTAAACTATGGCTACAATAGACGCAGTAATGGAGACATATCCGACGATGTGCTCAATAAGCTCGTGGACAGCATCATCGATCAAATCCAAACCCTTAATTACGCTTAAAGACGATCGTTAACACATAACCTAATTACATAGCATTAGCATAATACATCGCATGAAAGACGTTTTATTGTATTTAAAACCATTTAGTCGTGATTTTGCGGGAGTCGTTCTATTGTTTCTTAACGTGGACCCAACTTCTCCAACACCCTAGGGCCCTGCTCCTCCCATTCCTGTTTCGAGATCCACATGTGGTCCTTGTCGGACATGATATTGGCCAAAACTGCTCCGCCAATGAATACCATGTGTCTTCTTCTTGGAGGATCCTCTACTCTGATCTTGAATTTGTCGAATCTGGTTGGGTCACCCTTCAACACTCTGGTCAACCACAACTGCTTCAACTCTCTCTCCAATCTCGAGGGCAAGCCAGGATACATAGAAGAGCCACCAGACAAAACAATTGCCTTGAAAAGAGAAGATCTAATGTCCACATCCGCAGCCTGGATGGTATTGAACAATGTCTCACCCACACCCGGCTGTTCAACGTCAACCAAGTTGGGCTGGAACAAACATTCGGGGGCCTCGAATCTCTCGGAACCGACCTTTATGACACGACCGTCCGGCAACTCGTAAGACTCAACCAAAGTGGTAGTCTCGGTCGCCAACTTCTGGTCCAAGGCCAAGTCACACGACACGTAACACAACTTCTCCTTTATCTGGCGCACGGTTTCAAAATCAGCTGTTCTGTTGAAGGCGTAGCCTCTACGCAACAACAAGTTGATGAGGTTTCTGGTCACATCTCTTCCGGCCACATCTAATCTTCTGGTCAAATGATTCAAGACCACCGATTCATAGACAGGCACAATATGGGTCACACCGTCACCGGAGTCCACCACGACACCAGAACTCAAACCCTGGGCGTACAAGGCCAAGACAGCCTGAATGGCTACGTAGACCCCGCCAAACTGGTACTTTTCGAACATCACGTCACACATGGTCTCTCTGTTCTTCAAGGGGTTCATAGGAGGCTCGGTTAAGAGAATCTTCTTACCTTCCGTGGGCGTTTTCATCTTTTCGTAGAAAGCATAGTCCCAGAGGTGCTCCATGTCCTCCCAATTCTTGATGATACCGTTCTCCATTGGGTAGCCGATCTGCAATAGCGAACGCACCTCGCTGGCCTCGGAGCCACACATTATATCTTTTATTTCGATATTGTCGGGCACCAAAGCATTTCTTTCCTCTGCTCTCAAAATGGGCCTTCCTACAAGTGAAGGAAACGTATAGTCTGGGAAGTTTGTGCCGGCCCGGCCGATCTTGACGAATCCGGTACCTTGGTCAAGAACTAATGTTAGAATGTTTTGAAGAAGTGTAATTTGCTATTTTACATACCAATTGGGGTGCCTTCCATGTTGTGGGTCTAAATGGTGTAGTGTCCGCAATTTCTGGTGATAGTGCCGGCGCTGTGTGCAGGACACCCAGGCCCAAGCGTTCTCGGAGATGTTTGCAGCCATTTCAGAACGGTATTAATTCGATGAATTTTGGGGAACAAGAAATGCAAATGTGAGGTACGACGTATGTGTTTTGATTTCAGGCTCAATCTTTGTCACCTGCTTCCACTGGAACTGCTCGTCTCCTTCCCTGATTCTTATACCCTTTCCAAAAGGATTGAAGCTCTTGGGTCTAGGTTCAGGCAGAGCACTTTCGTCGGTATCAACTTCGCTTATTTCTCTCTTGACACCGTGAGCTTCCTTCTTTTTATCCCCCACCCGTGCAAGCCTCCTGCTTTCGATGCCCAGCGTCTTTCTGCCCTGGATATCCTTGAGCCTTTTAACTACGTCACCCAAATCCTTGACCATTTCCTTCCTGGCCTCATAACGACGACCCTGGATCTCCACCATCTCAATGCTAGTCCAGCCATTGGCTTCAAGTGCCTCTATCGTTTTGTCCACTTGTTCTATACATGGACTGAAGCAACAGATACCCACTTTGGAAGACTGCGAAACAACCTTTGGAAGATGCGGAATGGCCGTCCATGGAGAGGGCAAATCAAGAAACACAGAGTCTGCGTTGATGCTTCCTTCAAGAGCAAACTTTTCGGGGAGGTCGGAAATCTCAAAACCACCGTTGCACACATCACGATGAGTCGCTATTGTATTGACTTGAAGAAGACCATGGTCCTCCAATTCCTTTTGAGCTTCTAGAAACCGGGGCTCATGGAACTCGTATGTGAAAAGACGGCCTTCTTCAGCAACTGTCCGAGCAAAAGCATGGGTGAAAGATGCCGATCCAGTGCCTGCTTCAATCACTCTGGATCCACTAGTTATTCCAAGTCTCTGTACAATATACGACGAATCGGGTGTGTACACGATTTGTGTTCTGTGAGGCAAAGATATCGTCCAAAGCTCGGGAGTTGGCTGGAGAAGATGCACGAACCCTTTATCGTTGATTCCTCCCATTTGTGATCCGTACTTCAAGCCAACCATTTTGTCGTGTTCAAAGTTGCCGAAACGGGTGTTGAGGAATTCACCTTTGGTCACGTAGAAAGGCTTGATGAGGCCTCGGCTTACAAAGGCAAGCACGAGGTCTCCCTCTTCAATAATGTTTTTGCATTCGTAGAAAGACATGGACGGTTGCAAGAATTTCTCATCGCAGACTGCACAGGTAGATGTGGAGGAGGTAGAAACAGGTATTTGGTCAGGGTTGACAATTTGCTAAAATTGTAAAAAGGAGTTTGGCATCGCTTTAAGAGAGGTAGTTAGCCTTTAAAGCTGACACTTTTGGCTGCTTGAGATGAGTCAGTTGTGACTGAGTAGGTGATACAGATGGCTGCGAAATAGAATGGTTGAGGTACCAAGCGCTTCATCTGAAGCAACATAACAGAAGACATATTCAGGACATTATGAGCCGAGGAGCTATCTTTTGATAGAGAGAAAACAGAAAGGGCGGGAATTGGTTCTTGTAAATTTCGGTTTGAATTGAAGACGCTGTGGGGGTACTCAATCCTCACCCATGTACCCCACCCATGGAGTCAATTAACTCGTTCTTTGACAATAAGTTTACATTTTCTACGCAGCCAATACTATCATAATTTTCACAAAAATACGTCCGTCGACTCTTGCGTGGGACTTTGTACTTTTATAGATGCAAGCTCTGTCAGCACTGGGTTGAGATGGAGTGGCCACTTTGAGCACTAGGTTGCACGATTGAGTATTTTCTTCTACTCTGAAGGATTAGGAAGAATAAAGCTATACTAATGAACCATCTTTCGCTCGATTGCAAAATTCAATGTGCCTGTATCCTCAATGGTATGCTGCAAATGTAGTGAATACTCACTCAATTTGACCCGCCAAATTCGCTCAAAAGCTCCAGATTAACCGCAAGATTTAATCTACTCCCTAAAGAAGCTAAAAATCTCATTTCCCCAACCTCTTTTCACAAATTAACTACCTTCCGTTGTGGTCGTGTACCGCCCAACATCAAGCTAGAAAAAACCGAGCCTTAACTAACAGACAAAAGCGTTCTACGCCAGATCATAGAAAAGGACTTTGTAATGGCGTCGGTTTCTCAGCTGCAAACGCTGACACAATCACAGGAATCACAGCCTTCTAGCGAAGAAGGCTTATACCTCGAATCCTACGCATTCACCACGGCAGCAGCCATTGTGGGTTCTGTTGACAGAAAGATCTTTGTATTGTTGAGAGACGGCAGAAACGTATTTGGCATTTTGAGAACATTTGACCAATTCGCTAATTTGGTGTTGCAGGACACACTTGAAAGAATCTACTTGCCTAAGGATAATGAACATGCCTCAGACAGATTTGGTGAGGCGCCCAGAGGTGTCTTTATGGTGAGAGGAGAAAACGTCGTTATGCTCGGGGAACTAGATATTGATAGAGAGGACGACCACTTGATGCAGATGCAGCAGATTCCCTTTGAGGCTGCCGAAGCCGAGATGAAGGCTAGAAACACCTTTAGGGTGAAAGAGGAGGCCAGGAAAGCCAAGAACTTTTTGAACAGGGGTCTTATCCACGACTTCCTGAAAACAGACTTGTACTAGGTCCCTGCTGGACACCAAAACGAAGCATGAAGTGGTTCATTTCTGCGTATGTAATTTGACGACGAATATCCTCAATCACGAACATTTCATAACGGCTATGTAGCCTACAATTTTGAAGCTCTCTCGACATTCTGCTCAAAGCCCTGGTAGAGCTTTTCGAGGGCTGGAAACTTCTTGACCTCTGCTCTTCCCAATTGGCCCAAGTGGGCCTCGTCCGGGCCGTCTGCAATTCGGAGTGTTCTGCTCATGGCATACATACGAGCCAACTCAGTGTCCTGGGACACTCCTTCAGCTCCGTACATCTGAATACACCAATCCAAAATTTGAAGAACAGTTCTTGGAGTGTCGATCTTCGCCATGGCGATTTCCCGCTGAGCCAGCTTAGCGTTTCCAAGATCGATTTTGTGGGCGGCATTGAGCACCAACAATCTGCAGCGCTCAATGGCGATTTTCCACTCGGCATACGCCACCTGGAACGATTCACGGTCTTTCATGGGTTTGCCAAAAATAAGTCTGTTGCTAGCACGGTGGGCTACTCTTCCAAGTGCAAATTCACCCACACCAATGCTTCTCATACAATGGTGGATTCTGCCCGGTCCAAGCCTTGACTGGATTATTTCAAAGCCCATGCCATCCTTGGCAAGGTAAATTTCGTTCATGTCTTGAGGCTTGACCTCGTAATTGTCAAAAACCACTTCACAGTGGCCGTGAGGAGCGTCATCATAGCCGAAGACCTGCAAAGGTCTCAAAACCCTAGCTTTACCAGTGGCGATGGCCTTCTTCGCATCAATCACCAACACAGAGTGGTTGTTGTAGGGAGTCTTTTTGTTATCGGACGTTTTACACATCACTAACCACACGGCACATCTTGGGTCACCAGCGCCCGATGCAAACCACTTGAATCCGTTCAAAACAAGATTTCCATTGGAGTTCTTTTTAGCGGACGTGGCAATGTTCAATGCGTTCGAGGAAGATGTTCCCTTCTCAGTCATCAAAAAAGCCGATCTGATCTCGCCGTTGAGCAATGGCTTCAACCATTTCTCCTTCTGGTAGGGCGTGCCGTACCTGGCCAAAATCTCCATATTTCCGGTATCGGGGGCATTGGTATTCGTGGCTTCCGGTGCAACGTGAGCTCTGCCCAAGTACATAGCCATCAAGCCGTACTCCAAATTGGTGTAGCCACCGCCCTCGGCATAATGCTTTGAAAGGAACATGTTCCAAAGTCCGAGCTCTTTCGCTTTCTTCTTCAACTTCTCGGTAATTTCAGGAGTCAGAGCCCATCTTTTGGCTGGATCCTCGGAAAGCTGCTGGTAGTAGATCTTGTCCGCTGGAATGCAGTAGTCATTGACAAAATCTTTGGTTTTCTGAATAGCCTCCAAACCACGAGGGCTTAATTGGGCAAGAAAAATGGCGGGGATGTCTTCGTTGATCGACATTTTTTTAATAGCTTGTATTGGATATCTGGAGATTTCAGTCTTTATATATTACCCCACCGTTTGGGGGTGCAGGTACAGCGAGACTCCGGGATTAACTGGAGCTAAAGGTGGGGTGCATTGATTTGACGTGTGAATGGAGTACGTTTGAGTGGCCCATAAAGGAACCGGCTCAATTGGGATGATGTTCCAAAACGGATCTACTGAAATTAGGTTCGAGGGAAGAAATGTCGGAAAAATGCGGAAAAATGGTGGGAAAAGCCCACATTCAGGTTTCCAAGAAGAGCGAGTTGGTGAACGGGGAACTTGATGCTGAGTTTCAATGGTCAAGAAAGAAGGTGCTAAGGCACTTGCGGTATTCTTCGCAGCCAGTGGTTTAAAAAAGTTCTCTTCAAGTAGGACAGCTAAAAGCGAAGAGAAGCTTTTCAGAGTCTATATGTACAGCCGGACTTCTGTTGTCGGCTTTTAGGGAAGGTCCGAGGGCAGGAGAAATAAACTGGGCCAACTATGACAATAAGAATTAACTGGTTGGAGATTCGAACCTCTTATTTAATTTCTTGTCTCTGGTCTCTCTATTTTCTGTTTGCAGCGTGCAACACTGAATGAGTAAATATATCTAATACCAAAGCCAGAAATTACCAGTTTCGAATTGAGATGAATATCGTACAAGCACCATCCATCCATTCTTATCTTAATGAAGATCTCGAAATCTCGAAATGGGATGATTCAGTACAATTATGGGAGCATTAACACTAGCTTTTGCGCATTTGCAACCATTGAGACACCTGACCAACAAAAGTGGCCATTTTTCAAAATTCTCAAAAACTCCATGTTCAAACTTATATCCAACCTAGAGCCTAAGGGGCTCAATAAGTTCATTTGTGAAGGCTCTAGTCAACTTCTTTGGCAGCCCACCTACGTAGTGTGAGCAATCCTTAGAAGATCCATCCTTCTCAACAACCTAAATCTAGCCAAAACTTGTTTGAGCCTGTCTCCCAACTCATTGAGCTCGTTCATAACTCATTCCCAAATAATTTTCACCTCCGGAACGCTTCCTTGTCCCACCACTTCCATCCGCCTGATATCACGACCTGCATACACCGCACCGCTTGGTTCTCAACTTTGGCCACTCTCTTATACACCACTCTAATGGCTGAATTTGAATCTGACGTGCCCAAGATCCCGGACTATACGCTTCTGGAGAAGCAATTTCTTATTGCTAATGGCGCCCAAAACTCCACACAGCTTGCAGACGAAATACTCGCTGTAATCAAAGAAAACAACATGGCTCCATACTACAGGCACTTGACGATCGAGTTGCCACAATACTTCAAGCAGGACGAGCTGCTTCTTGCTTCTATGGAAAAGGCAAATGAGGAGAAATTAAATGCGCTTAAGAAAGACGTTCAAGAAGCCGAGGGCGAAGAAGAGACGGAAATTGATCTTGTGGGAAGCTACACTAAGCTTGCGGAGTACTATACCGAAATCATCGACAGACAAAATGCTGTTGCTACATACAACAAAATGCTTGGATTTACGCAAAGCACTGGATCAAAGGTCGACATTTTGTTGACGTTGGCCCGTTTGGACTTTTTCTTCAACGACTTTGTCGCTGTGTCCAAGACATTGAACGAGGTGGAGATCTGGATCGAGAAGGGCGGCGACTGGGAACGCAGAAACAGAACGAAAACATACAGAGGCATCTACTACTTAGCCACACGAAACTTCTCTGAGGCTGCTAAGTTGTTGATCGACTCGTTGGCCACTTTCACCTCCACGGAGTTGTGTTCATACGACCAGATTGCTCAATACGCCATCATTGCGGGTGTTTTCTCGTTGGACAGAGTGGACTTGAAGTCAAAGATTGTGGACTCGCCCGAGATCTTGTCGATCTACTCCAGTGCCAAGCACTTGGAGCCACTCGTGAGCTTGACCAACTCCTTATACACCTGCCAGTACAACTGCTTTTTCCAGTATCTTTTGGGGACGTACGACGAGTTGTTGTTGACCAACAAGTACCTCAAGGCGCACGCCAACTTCTTCATGAGAGAGATGCGCTGTAAGGCGTATGCACAATTATTGGAGTCTTACAAATCATTATCATTAAAATCCATGGCCCGCAACTTCAGCGTGAGCGAGGAGTTTTTGGATGCCGACTTGTGCAAGTTCATCCCCAACAACAAGTTAAACTGTTACATTGACAAGGTTAACGGCATTATTGAGACTAACAGACCCGATAACAAGAACAGCCAGTACCACCAGTTGATCAAGCAGGGTGACGGATTGTTGACGAAGTTGCAGAAGTACGGTGCTGCGGTGAAGTTGAGTGGCGCAGAGAGAGTGGCATAATGAAATAGAACAAAAGCTAAATTGAAGGTGCCGTAGAGAGAGGGTAACCAGAGGAGTGAGCAAAGCACTTGACGGGTTCAAATCTGAATTCATGATCCTAGGCTAAAGATATGTGACGCAAAAGATTCGGTACTCAGATTTTGAGGACATCTACCACAAATTGTTTTTACATTGGTTGTCGGAATTATCGACGTTTGTTTGTCATGAGGATCAGGTCTAATAGGATGGTAAAACTTAAAGGTCATTCTTTGGCTTTCTCTTCTTAAATCTTTTCATAGATCTTTGATAGAATGTTTTTAAACTTTAGTGGAAATACCCCAAAGTCAAGAGTTGGATAACTCAGGTTTCCTTTTTCTGAAGTGATCAACAGTAAGGAAAGGCTGATCAAAGGTTTTTGAAATCTGGCTATCTACAAGCAAAAAGCTGCATAAATTCCTCATTAAGGACCACAGAGAAGGGTGGGTCGACGTGATTCTGGTAACTTTCCATAGTGGGTGCCACATTGTTAAGCTACACATCTCTAATTCTTTCGAGACGCCTGGTCTTTTCCTTTCAACCCACCTTCCGCTCAATAGTCTGCGGGAAAAAAAGGAAAGAAAAACAGACTTTCTGACGTTGACTCTGCCATGCAAGAGGATGTAGACTCATTTCGCAGCCATCTATGGTTCAAATGACTCACAAGCAAGGGTCCTTAACCTCGCCAAAAAATCGTTTGACACCATGACTCATTTAATTTTCCCATGATCGACATTTTATCAAACAACACAGCCACTGCTGATCGCCATTTTGTCTCTCGCAGGAAGACCTTGTGGTTCCCCGTTTTCGCAACCACTATATAACAATAGCCAGCGCCAACGTTAGAAAACGCCGCCAACCACTACTCTTTTTACCAAACACATCCCAAATAGCGCCCCTTCACATCTGTAAAGTAATAATATTTTGTCAGCCCCCCAGATTGCCTTTGGTCACGTTACCACCCTGTGCGCCACGATCAGTTAAGTACCGCACTTAGTCTCACCTTATCACACTACCATAGTACAAGAATGAGTTCCAGAAGACGCATGGAAAAGGACGTCATGGACCTCATGATGTCCGATCATGAAGTGAACCTTATCGAAGACTCCATGCAACAGTTTTTTGTCATTTTCAAGGGCCCCAAGGATACCCCATATGCGGGGGGAACTTGGAAGATCAGGGTCGAGTTACCGGACCAGTACCCGTTGAAACTGCCTTCCATAGGCTTTGTCAACCGAATCTACCACCCAAATATCGACGAGTGCTCCGGTTCCGTATGTCTCGATGTGATAAACCAGACATGGTCGCCGATGTTCGGGCTCTTGAACATCTTCGAGAACTTCTTGCCACACTTGTTGCGGTACGCCAACCCGAGCGACCCGTTAAATCTGGAGGCTTCCAACTTGATGAATAAGGATGAGGCTCGCTACACAGACACGGTGAAGAAATATGTTCAGCAGTATGCCCTGGAGGATCTTCTGACCAAAGAGGGGGAGAATTCCGAGGAGGAAAATGACGAGGACGAGTTGAGCGACGTGGGCAGCTTATCGGACGACGATGATTGAATACGTGGGCAGAAACCCTGACCACGGTATGCATAGGACCGGTTCCGTATAGAATTTGCGCTACATAGCAATCATAAGCATGAGGATTTGTAGGTGGTGGAATGCAGCCATTGGTCTTCTTTAAGGCTTCAATGACCTTGGTGTTTTTTAAGGTCTTGTGGCTTCGATAGTTGGACTCATAGATGGTAGTTCAAGGCTTGTTGCTGCGATGATATGGGTGAAATGTCATCCGCTACCTCAAAGCTAGCTTGAAAGAGCTCAAGAAGAGCTTATAGCTTTGCCATGGTTTCGTAGAGGTGAGAGTCAACGATTGGTAGAAGGTGATAAGCTTTGTCTAACTATGGAGGAGTAGGCAACCGTTGACTTTTCTCTTTGAGGTATGGAGCTTCAAACTTCGATCGTGGACTACGTCTACTCATTTCGAGTGGACGTTTGAACCCCAAATTTGATTCTTAGGCTCTTAGGATGTTCTTGTGTCTCAGATGGACGACACCTGAATTACGTCTGTTACTGGTTCATTGAATTTCTTGGAACGAAGGGAGCATTTAACAGTTTAAAAGTCTGCGTGAAATGAACCGAAGCATGGCCAGTACGTTGCAACCAGAGATTAGCTACTCATTGACATATGTCCTGCTTCTGGTGCATTGAATCTACGAGAAAGCAGCTCCCTGGCTAGCAATTGGGCCCCCTACTTTTTCTGTAGACCAAACAATATGTGATCGCCTTGATGGTGCCAAACCCATTCTCGTTGGTGAACACTATAAAGTCTATAGATCAACTACGAACTTAACATTTGCCATAACTCAGGCATTCCCAAGAAAGAAATCAAAGCAAACGTCTTTTTCCTGCCTCCACTTCTATCATTTTGATCTGTCTCAGCCATTTTATATTGTGATCTTCACTTCTCCAGCTTCACGCTAACGGAATGGCTGCGAAATGAACTTCACCCGCACGGTTAGCGCTATTCCATAATGCCTCACCCACGCCGTTAATCGATGAATAAGCCTCGACGGAATCTTGTACTATCTTCTGTGCTTTGCTGATTTTCTAACCAGACCATGAGTTGCCAAAGTCCCAGATCAAGCTTTTATCTGTAACTCACAAAGTGGGTGTCCGGCCCGGGATGAAGAACTGTTTACCACATGAAAGATTAGACGTAGTAAAGTGTGCCTCATAGTCTGCTTGTAGTTGAATCTATAACTGTTCTCATCTTCTCCATTTCGATGTGCGCCAGTCACTCTCGCTTCATTCGACGTTCTATCTCCAAATTCGAATAAACTGGCAGGCACTAACATTGTTAAATATCAAGAGTCTCATTATCATTGTGAAATATCGGGATCTCAATTATGACTTTAAATGTATAAACTGTGTTTGATGCCCAGCGACCAGTGAAAATGGTCGGACTAATCGCTTTTCTCAACGCCATTTGCAGCCATTGGGACCCATCACCAATCGCCAGTTTCCATTGCCATCACCAGCATTCCCCACCCGTATATTCTTCTTCTTTCTAATCAGGAGCTGGAAACTGCTTTTCCACAAAAACAGGAATCAAACCTGGCATTCGGATGTAGTGGTGATCGTGGACCGATGAATTTACATAGCCAACATCTGCCTTCAATGCATTTCTAGAAAAGGAGATTGACATCACGTTTCCCTCTCTTTTCTCGATTCTTACCAGACTCGCCTCCCTTCTCACTTCCATTTTACCCCCAACTTCAATGCCCACCCTGCTGCCCTCTACCTGACTTCTCACTTTGCTCCTACATTACCCTCACCATAATCACCATTAATCAAACCACAACCAGAAATCTCACCCATGCCAAACCAACCCAAACTCAATCCTCAATCGCCAATCGTCAATCCTTTCCACCAGCTATCTCCGCCCAAAAACGTTAATCCCGTTCCGAGTGCGCTAGCGGCCGCTAGGCTCGAAATTCCAAAAAGGCTCGCATGCAAAGGCGGGGTGAGGATGCACTACTTTGCTACTTAACATCCCAACCCCCATTCTTTCCGGAATGGCTCTGATCAGACGGTATTCTTCTATGATTCAGAAGACTTTGAAAAATAAAGACTTGTTCCGCACCCAGGGTTACATCAACGGCCAATGGGTGCTGCTGGATTCGACAATTGATGTGTATGACCCGGGTTTGGTCCCCAAGCCTGAGGCTAAGATCGCACAGGTTAGCTCTTTTGCAACCGCCGATTACGAACGTGCCATTGAGGCTGCCCACGAGGCGTTCAAGAGTTTCCGCAAAACCAGCGGTAGGGAGCGTGCGGGCTTGCTTGCTAAAATGCACAAGTTGATCATGGACAACCAGGACGACTTGGCTAAGCTTATCGTGGTGGAGAACGGTAAACCATATGCTGACGCTTTCGGGGAGGTTGCTTACGCTGCCTCGTTTTTCCAGTGGTTCAGTGAAGAGGCTGCTCATGTCACTGGTGACATTATTCCCCTGGCCAACTCCTCCAACAGAATCTTGTCTATCCGTCAACCTATCGGAGTGTGCGGTATCATCACTCCATGGAACTTCCCAGCTGCCATGATCACCCGTAAATTGGCTGCAGCTGCATGTGTGGGCTGCACTACAGTGATAAAGCCTGCCTCAGAAACCCCATTGACTGCTTTGGCGTTGGCCCACTTGCTGGAGGAGGCTGGCTTCCCTAAGGGTGTGGTCAATGTGCTCACCTCCAAGAGCTCCTCTGCCGCTGGAAAGACAATCTGTGAGCACCCGCTTGTCAAGAAGGTCACGTTTACAGGCTCCACTGGCGTCGGCAAGGTGTTGATGCAGCAGGCGGCATCCACGTTGAAAAAGTGCTCGTTCGAGTTGGGCGGAAACGCTCCTTTCATTGTGTTTGACGATGTGGACCTCGATAAGGCCATTCAGGGCGTGCTTGCGTCTAAATTCAGAAGCTCGGGCCAAACGTGTATTTGTGCTAATCGTGTCTTCGTGCACGAGAAGATCTACGACGAGTTTGCTGAACGCCTCACTGCCAAATTGAAGGAAGTGGTCACCTTGGGCTACGGTTTGGACAAGGGTGTCACCCACGGCCCTGTCATCAATCCTAAATCGTTAGAGAAGGTACAGCAGCATATCAAGAACGCCACCGACCTCGGGGCCAAGCTCTTGTACGGAGGAGAAGTGAGACCCGAACTTGGAGACTACTACCATGAGCTCACTGTTTTGGGCGATGTCACCAAGGAAATGGAAATTTTCAACGATGAGACCTTTGGCCCTGTGTGCCCCTTGGTGAAGTTCAGTTCCGACGAGGAGGTGCTTGAATTGGCTAATGACACTGAGGTGGGTTTGTCTGGTTACTTCTACACCAACGACTTGAGTCGTGCTTTCAGAATAGGCGAGGGTTTGGAGGTCGGCATGATTGGTATCAACACCGGTGCTATTTCCGAGGCTGCTCTTCCTTTCGGCGGTATCAAGGAGTCTGGTTTCGGTAGAGAGGGCTCCAAGTTCGGAATTGAGGACTACACCATTGTGAAATCCATGGTGATTGGCGGTATCTAGTATCACGTATGCATAGATTTTATGAAAATAAGTTCATCAGTAGCGGTGACAACACATTTAATGCAGAGTCATCTTTTCGATGCTGAAATTTAGCAAATACGTCATCCTTTTCACTATCAGCGCTCTCTTGCGATCTTTGAAAACCGACTACCCTCTATACTCAGCCAATGAAAAATTCTATGTTCGTTTCTGTGATTACTATACATCTGAGACCCTATCTGCTTAGTATTGGTGGCCCATCGTGTCGTTGTAGTCCGGAGTGCAGTTGTAGCCAGGGCTTGGAACATAAGTCTGGTCATTATAGCCTGTGCTGCCACCGGCAGCAGCCATATTTAGAGGCACATTGCTGAAGCCATCGTTGCCCAAGGGAAGGTCCATTCCCACATCGGCAGATAGTTCGCCTCCTAGGCCGGAGGTAAGATCAGGGGGAAGGTCGTCAACGTACGCCTCGGAAAAATCGTCAAGAGGCTCTTCCGCTTCCACGTCCATTGCGGCCTCCTTAGTGCTTTCCTCTAACCGGCGCTCTTCTTCCTCTTTTCTGCGTTGCTCTTCCTCCTCTCTTTTTCTCTCTTCAGCCTTGATAGCATAGAGAGAGCCATCAAACCCGGGTACATCCTCCATCCGCTTCACTTCCACAGGCACCTTGACGTTGCGAGAAATTCTATACTGCTCATTGTTGAAGCTGATGTTTGTGTCAGGGAATAAAACTGTGTAGTACTGCTTCAACTCATCACTGTACTGAGCAGTAACCTCCTTCTTCTGGTTGAGCTCGTCGTCTAGTCTGAGGTTAAACAGCGAGATTTTTTCATCATTGACTTCGTTTCTGGTCCCTTTGCGGCTTTTAAAGTCGGCGACTTCGTTGCGAAGTCTGTTTATCGTCTCCTCGTTGATCCAGTCTTTCTCCGAAATACGCAGAAGCTCCAAATCTTCACCAACTATACAACTCTTCATAGCGGAGTAGTTGTCCACGAGTTGCAGGGCAAAAATGGATTTATATGTCAACGAACGGAGTCCACCTTCAGTGGTGTTTCCATTAAGTACAGAGGAGGCGAACCCCAAAGGAGCAACCTTTTCATTTGGCTCTTTGTACTTCGGTGGTTTGATAGCTGAAATGGCAGGTATTTGCGCGTTCATTCCCGCTTTGGGTGCAGTTCTTTTCACCATGGTACGGTTTCTTATTAACGCTGTTTTGAAAAGAGTAGGTATGCTCACTGCTTGTGTGCACAATTCTCACCATAATTTCCTGGCTGTTTTGCAGCTACATGTATAAGCCGTAGTTAGTGTCCGTAAAATATCATTACATTATACCCTCCATCAACGACTTCTCAATACCATCGATGAGACCGTCGATATCTTCAACACGAAGACCACAGCTGAGGCTGATAAGCTTTCTGTACTTGTTCATCTTCGAGTTGATAGCCCACAGCTTCACTCCCTGAGCAACCTGGCTCACTAAGTCGTTACGTTTGAGCTGTTCCTGGGTGAGCTCCAAAGCAAGCTGCCAGCGATCTCTGGGGTTCTCATAGTCTGAGTTTGGCGAAGAAATTTCTTTTTCTTTCTCTTGTACTGTGTTTGCCAATTCGAAAGCTTGAACCTTCTCGAACAGGCAAAGAAGCTGTTGTTCTTTATTTTGAAGGTCTGCTTCAAAGCCGTCAACCTCTTGGTCCACGAGTTGCTTGGCATCGTTGTAGTCTGTGACTTCGTCAAAACCGTTCCTTAATAAAACAACCTTCACTTTTTTTAATCCAGCGGAGTCTGCGTCATTCTTTGCAACGAGTTGCTCTTGAATCCTTTGACCGTCTTTCGTCAAATCTGTGAGTTCCTTTCGATAAGAATCGGTAAGAAGAGTCACCATACCGTGCATCATGGTAGACGCGTCGCCAACAGGTGGCTTAACGTCAGGATCATTATCCATTTCACTTCCACTCTTGTCCGATTTGCTTTCAAATGCTGATGAGCGAGGTGCAAGGGATTTGCCTGGTGTTCCTCTAGCCAAAGGTGAGTTCTCGACTGTAGCCTCTGAGATCACTCCCAAAACATTTTGCTTTCCCGCAGAGTTTGGACTGATCCCAGACTGCTTGGGTGTAGACATAGCCTCATAGTTGACTTTCGAGGCATCATCGGTAAACACATTTTCCTTGTTGTCATCGACAGTACCAGCCTGTCCTTCCATTAAAAGTCTCAACTGCTCTTTGCTCACACGATCATTAAGCTCGTCCTCTTCGTCATCCTGGATGGTCGTTCTCTGTGTGTCTGGGGTCTCAATGCGTCTGCTATTGAAAGCCTGAATAGGGGTTCCAAGCCCAGTCTGCTGGTTGCCTCTCTTCTCGTTAACATCCAAACCAGTGGAGGAGATAAAATGCTGCATATTTGGCTGGTCTTGTTGGGAACCTACGTTGTAAATGACAAGGCCCAGCTGCATAATGATACCCTTGGCAGCCTCGTTGTTCACATTAACTAGATCATCTCTAGCACCGTTGCTCAACAAAAATTTGACGAACAGAGAACACCCTGCCCAGGCAGCAAGATGGAGACAAGTATCACCGTTCACATCCTGATGGTCAAGAACGTTCTTCAACAAATTAACACCTGTGGAGCCGTTTTTTGTGGTCATAATCGAGAGCTTAGAATAGATATGCTCAAGGTAATGCGTGAGCGATGTGAGCTTGGATGTCATCTTGGAGAATTGGCACAAGTAGTGCAATGGGGTACGCCCATTAATGTCCGTGTGAATAAGGCATACCTCAAGGGCATCTAGTATTTGCGGAAAGTTTCTGAGTTCATGGCAATTGTTGAAAGAAATGCACTTAGACAAGGGATTGAGCCCATGGTTATTCACCACAAGTGCGTTTGCGCCTTTCGAGAGAAGCAAGTGCACGAGACTGGCGTTGCCGATGGAAGCTGCCCAGTGTAAAGCAGTGTGTCCCTCGTCGTCGATTGCTTCATTCATGTTAAATTCTGGAGGAGGGTTATAAAGAAACTGTGGAATGGGGGAATTGTCGTCGCTGAAAAAGCGCAACAATTGAGCAGCGTAAGTGTCGTCTCCTGCTATCTTTTGATGAGTACCATCCAGCGATGAGATTGATGTGTCTGAATCTCTGTGATGTTCTTCCTGCGACCAATTGGCGTCGTTCGTGGACTGAGACAGTGTACCCTTTTGGTGCTGCTGATAGAGTATTTGTTGCTGGCTTTGGTGCTGCGGAAGGCCATCCTCTTGATAGGAGCTCATCTGACGAGCATGCAACTGCGAGTAGCCCAGTATATGGTCGGGAAAGTTGCCGAAAGAAGCTTGCTGGGAGCCGAAGCCATTCATGTTGACTCTCAGGGAGTTGGCGTAGTTGCCGTTACCGACAAACTCTTGTGACTGAAAAGTGGGAGGCATTGACTGGACCGGGAGTTGCATCTGGCCATTATAACCGTGCTGAGGCGCTAAAGGTGACTGGCTGGTGGGAATATTGTCTCTGGGAAGCGAATGTTGGTAGCCGTCCTGAGTGAACAAGGCTTGAGGCGGGAGATTATTGTCCATGCGCATTTTCTTGGGGGTCTCTTCCTTCTTGTTTTTCTTCACGTACTTGCGTTTGACGGGGGTACCATCCTTGTTGACGGCGCCCGACGACGAGACGGGTGGTTTAGATTTCTTCGGAATCACCACCGAAGTGTTTGTAGGGTCGACATACAAAACAGGTACCATTTCTGAGGAGATGGAGTACTCATTGGCGAGATTACGGGCGTCCGGCAAGGGAATCCAAGTCCCCTGAAATCTGCCGTATCCACCCTGAACTTTTTCGTGCTGGCCTTGTTGCACGCCCTTTTCAAGGATCTTGGTCCGCTTGGCTTTCGGGAAATTGCACAATTTGAGAATCTGCGTGGCATTGACCCAGTCGTCCTTGCAGCGTCTCATGATAGGCATATCATTGACCAAACACTCATAGACCTCAATCTGGCGGGTTAGTAAAGATGGGAAAACGGCAATTCTGAAAATATCATACGTTCGAGTACGTGGCTATGTACACGGAAGGATGTTCGTAAGACATGGCGGGCCTTCGAAAATGAGGATTGACAGGGAAGTAGCTGACCGGGAAGGAAAAAGGACCTGATGCGAACAATTTACAAATTCGGTGCTAATTAAACGCGTTATCTGAACGGTGCACGGGTGTGCTGGTTGAGAGTCTAGGTGAACGCGTTAGACAGCGGTGGCCGGGGAAAAATGGGAAAAGGGAGAAAAGAGAAATTTTTGAGATTGTTTTTATATTCTTTTTGGGGAGATCAGGAACCACAGGGAGGCGAGGGGAAAAGCTTACTGGTATCTTCAAGCGTTGACCGCGCTGGCTGACTATACTTGCGTTGGTAGGCAATTTGCAACCATTTCCTGCCAAGGCGCCAAGGGTCTATATTCGAGGTTCAGAGAAGGGTTCGGAGAGGTGCTGGAATCGATTAAGATTTCCGGTATTCCCGATGACAATTTGGCGTTTTTGGGACATTTTGCGCTTGCTTTCTAGAAACTCTCTTCTGTAAATTCGCAGCCATACAATTCCGAGCTCACAAAGCCGGCCCCAAAGCCGGCCCCAAAGCCGATCCCCGATTCCCACCCCACCATTACTTAAAAATCCTGATTCTTCTCCTCTTTGGTCATTGATAGCCATCAGCTGTGATCTGGTCCAATCGTGCCTGAAGGTGTTCAAGCCTCCAGGGAGTCAGGCTGTTGTAAGGTGAAGCAGTGAGGCCGCGAGAAGATACCATGGATTAAAGTGGGGGCCCCGGACCAGGTTTTTTTTTGATTTTAAGACGACAATTTTCAAGTCGTCTGCCGTCTCTTTACCCTTAAACACGCAGCCACTGAACTTGTAGCATAAAGGAAGCCTACACCATTGATTACACCAATAAAGCAGACATTGGAGAATAGCTATGTGCCAATGCAACATTAGCGATTATGAACTGGAGCGAAGATCTATCTCCCCGCTATTTGCATTTAATTCGAGTTTGGAAAACACTTTGACATGGACGTTTGAGTAATGGCTTATTGGCACTAGTGGAGGACAAGCAATGGTCCTTGATAATTCTTGCATCCCCTTTTTTGTCACCGGATAGATTCCGCTCATCTGACTCCTTTGAAGTACGGCTACTGCTACTGCCCAAAGGCACAACCCTGCCGTGCCTTCTGTTTTAAACCTTCCGTGAAGATGGCCTGCCAAGGCTGGCAACGCTAATACGTAGATCAACCCCATGTTTGGTCGGACTCACAATCACCCCCTTGAAGCATTCTCTCATGCGCTGGAAGGATTTAATCGAAGTTGAGTTGCCTTCAAAATTCGAGGAATGGCATGAAACCTGGCTTCCATCCAGAGTAGTGGAATCAGAGGTGGGACCAGTGTCGCACCTGAGACAAGGTATGACATCATCAGCACGGAATGTGGAGAACCCAGCGAAGCCTGGTTTACGATGATCCAGCATAAAGCGATAAGGAAACTCGCGTTTGCTAAGTTCTTATTCCCATAGCCTCGGGGCTTCGCCTGCCTTGATTCTACATAGAATTGTCTATGGTTCCTTAGTATTGCTGATGTACGAGTGGCTGCGAAACACCAAAGTTCTGTTCGGTGACGCCATGCTTTTCTGTCTCCCTCGTAATTTTCTTCTTTTTCTTTTCCTACGAAAGATCTGCAATCACGGCTTTTATATCAAAAAGTCTGGTATCGTGAACACTTCACCATCTTCATGCCGGCCCTATTCCATCACCGCACTACAGTGGTTATGCAAAATAAACCCGACAAGAACCCCAAAAACACCCAAATGACGTATCCACTCTAAACATCAGCATCTCAAACTCGTCGCCCCAACCCCCCCTAATTATAGCAAAATCACAACAAGCCATCCCCACTCTTCCTGTGTTGTGCCCAGCAGGAATTCGCGTACAGTGCTATCTGTCACACAAATAACGCCAAGTCTGCCCATATCAAAACCATCACACCTGCTTTTTTTCCCTAGTATCTTCCACCTATGCCTCTTGGGATCTTTCCCTCTAAGCAGCGCAATGTCACAGGCACCATCGCCATGATGGACGATGACCTGGCGGCTTCCCTGACGGCAGATACAGCCTCTATGAAGCGGACTGAGAAGGGCATCATTTTGCACCCACAACCGCACGACAATCCGAATGACCCGCTCAACTGGCCCACGATCCGGAAGGATATTTGTTTTTTGATCATCGGATTTCAGACGTTTATCGGAGGCGGCCAAACGCCCATTTTGGCGGCCGCTTTCTCGTCGCTTTCGGAGGAGTTCAATAAGCCGTTGTCGGTCATCTCTTACTTGGTCGGTGGGTTCATGTTGGCCTTGGGCGTGGGCTCGGTGTTTGCCAGCCCGACGGCTGTTCTTTACGGAAAACGCTTGGTGTACTTGTTGGGCATTCTAATCTTTTTGGTTGGTGCCATCGTCGCTGCCTCTTCAGAAAACTACGGGGCCCTAATGGCTGGCCGTATTTTAACTGGTATTGGTGCCTCCCCAACCGAAAGCTTGACTTCAGCCAGCTTGAGTGAATTGTACTTCCAGCACGAGCGTGCTTACCGCACAGGGCTCTATACGCTCTTGCTTCTTGGTGGTAAGAACATCATTCCTTTGCTCTCGTCTTTGATGTTCGAGCACTTGGGCCGTCACTGGATGTACTGGATTTTGGCCATGTTTCTCGGCTTGAACCTCGTGCTTACCTACTTGTTTGTGCCTGAGACTTTCTGGGAAAGGTCTCCTACGCCAAATAAGCGGTCGCTCCAAGAAACCGAAGCCGCCCGCCGGGCTCGTAATTACGTTCCTCCAGAGCAGAGACCCCACGCTTACGCCCTTCCTTCCTCCGCCAATGTGGTGGACACTGACAGTTTGTCGTCGTCTCGGTTCGACACCACCATACAAGACGAACACAGGGAGCCCGTGGGGATTACCAATACAGACGTCAACGTGCATCTGGAAGACGACGCTTCCGTCGCTTCCACTCCAAAAAGCTTCAAAAATAGACTAGCTTTGCTTTCGGGGAGACACTCCCCCGACAAATGGTGGCAGGTGGCCTTGAGACCCTTTTTCCTCTACTTGTACCCGCCCGTGCTTTACGGCAGCTTGGTCTACTCCATGGCGGTTGTGTGGTTAATTGTCATTTCCGAGACCGTTTCAGAAATCTTCAAGGGCCATGATTATGGCTACTCGCAACAAACCATTGGTTTGTTCTACCTTGGACCCTTTATTGGCGGCGTGCTTGGCTCTCTCGCCACCGGCTTTGTCGGTGACCGTCTCGTCAGGTACCTTGCAGCAAAAAACCACGGCATCTACGAACCTGAATTTAGACTCATCATGCTAATACCCGCGACAATCCTCGAGTGTTTTGGCCTCATGGGGTACGGCTGGTCCGCCGCAGATGCCCGACCATGGATTGCTCCGGTGATATTTTTTGGTTGTTTAAGTTTTGGCTCATCCATGGCCTCTACAACGGCCATCACATACACTGTTGATTGTTATAAGATGTTTGCCGCTGAGGCACTCGTTTCCTTCAATTTTGCAAAGAACTTCTTGGGTTTCATCTTCTCCTTGTTCAATACCGAAGTATACTTTGCTAGAGGCGGCAAAAACACTTTCGTGATTTATGGTGTGGTGCAAATGTTCCTCAGTCTTTGTGGCATCGGCATCTACATGTTTGGCAAGGTATCTAGAGCATGGACTGACGAGAAAGAATTGATGAAGGTGCTTTATGCTCACCCTCCGGAGTCGAAGAAGGCTGAAATCCACGAAGAGAAGGAGGACGATAAAGATGCTGTTGACACATCCTCGCCGAACTCCACATCAGATTACATCAAGTCCAACGAACAACAGCAGGTTCTGCATTAATACAAAAAAATTATAAATTTATATCCAGTCTATCCTTTTCAAGTCTATTGCTAGCGAATGCTTTGTGATGTAGTTTTCGAGCCGCTCTTTTGTAGAAACCCCATTCCACACCTCGGTGTCAGGTTCACGCAACGGTACTCCTAGCTTCTCGACAATACACCCACTGGCGACGTTGCCGAAAATCCCTGCTATGAGCCAATTTTTTGCCGATAAGTAAAAGGCGGTGATGAAGGCTCCACAGAAGGTGTTGCCTCCTCCAGTCACATCCTTAACTTTCGATTGGTCCTCGTGATACGCCTTTAGCATGAAAGCCTCATTGTGATTTTGAATGAAGCAGCCTAGAGCGCCACATCTGATGACCACTCCGCCGTCTTTGGGAGAGTACTTCACGAACTGCTCAGCCAAATGTGCAATGCCTTCCTCAGTGGTGGGGACCTCTTCTCCCAAAAAGCCAGCGGCTTCTTCAAGGTTCGGACTGAATACGGTCAATTTTGGAAGCAACGTCTTCAAGGGTTCGAAATTCTCCGGAACACACACTTCTGGGAAAGGCTCGAATATGTGCATCGGTGCATCAGCACCTGTTCCCTTCAACTCTTCGATAAAACAATCGATTATCGTTCCACAGCGGTCAATGGCACAGCACGTATGAAACGTCTTCAGTCTGACTAAGTTTCCCGTATTAACAATATCGAAATCCTCGATCCTCTTCTTGGGTGATCTATAGACAAACTGACGGATCCCGTTCTCCTGATACACATTTGCCCCTCTGGTAGTCAAGCGGTCTGGGTTTTCTCGGAACACTGGTCCGGCGCCCCAGCTCCTGATTTCCGCTTCCACAGCCGTTGGGAAGTCAGTTCCCTTATCTATGATCCCACTGATTCTGGAGCCTAAAACAGGCCCACTTGCTATTCTCCCTCCCACTATGGCATACAGAGCCCCGCCTCCAATTATGTCATGCTCAGTTTCCCTCTGCCAGGATTCGGGGTACACATTATCGTCAATGATGAAAAGCCCTAGGGTTGTGAGAATGGGGTCTGGAGAAGGCATGGCTGCGAACTGAGGTTTGGTGCGCGTGTAGTTGGACTTGATTATATGGTGAAATAGCTAGGACGTCGATACTGTTGTTTTTTTAATAACGTTAATGATCACGGGGCAGTACAAAAATTCAATTGAGCCCCTTTCGACTCATACAATACTGGCGAATAAGTGATAGTCTATTGAGCAAAACAAACCATTTCTTCGTCAGCTAAAACCTTTTTTGGCTCAAGAACAGAATATGATGGTGGCAAGACATCTTCAGAAGATATTACAGCAGCCGCCGTCGCCTTTATACGTCTAGGTGGTTTTTGAACATACATAGCTGTTGTTGACGCTGATATTGGCCGTCTTGTGGGGTCTCAATTTCAAACGCTTTTTTAGGGCCTCAAACCGCCGGGAATGGATGCAGCACCCCCCACTGAGTCCAAATCTGTATTTTGCGCTCAAACTTTTGCATTTTCACGGCTCGAGCGCTAGATACACTCCTTTCAATCATATGAACATATTTGACCTATTGCTACCTGCAAGTAACCGCGCCCGCTTGGCCAAGTGGTAAGGCGCCTCACTCGTAATGAGGCGATCGTCGGTTCGAATCCGACAGTGGGCACGTTTTTTTTCGATACCCGTATCAGGACAATTTTTTGGAGTTTATCGGAAGTTCTACGGGCTTTGTCGCTTACGGTTATATTATATTACATGCTTATTATTTGGAAACTTTTGGTGGAGGTGGCGGCAGTGAGCCATTGGCAACCTCGCCGTACATGACATCAGAGGCCTTCGATTTATCGAGCTCCTCGTTCATGAAGCTGGTTAGATCGACACCAACTGATCCATGATGTCTCTTTTTCTTTGCTGCTTTCGCAGGTGAAGGAATGGTAGGTGGGACAATTGGTGCTGCCAGAGGAACAAAGGCCTTTTCAGAAACCGCCTCAGGTGCTTTAAAAGAAGGAGCTGCGTTCGTTTTGGCATTCTCATTAAAGTTGTAGCTGAGGTCGGTCTTGTTCTCATAAAGGAGATCTTCAATTGGCTCCATATTATCGAACTTTCCAACTACCTCTGGGATACGATGGAGCCAGCCGTAGCCAACATCACATCCCAAAATCCCCTTTGTGCCACCAGCGGACCAGCCTCGTGATAGGTTCACTGTCACAGGACGTAACACATCGTGGTCATGGTTGTACACATACAACAAGATTGGAATGGTATCCTTTTGTTGCACAGCGCTGTGGTGGTTGTAGTAGCTAAGCACAGTTTGAGAGAGTAATCTTTCGCCACCATTGGACAATAGGCCCTTGCCGTGTTCGTCTGTCTCGAACGACGAGTCACATCCAATGATGTAGTCTGACTGAGGTACTAGTTTAGCATCAAACGCTGGTGAGCCTGGGTGTGTATTGAGAATACGCCAAACATACGTGGCTGAGTTCAATTGTTCTGACTGGACCGTGAGGCCAATTTGTTGGAAGTTGTTGAGGTATGCTTTCTCATCAGCACCGGTTTCTGCCGGGAGTTCTTTGCGGAATTCGTCAAGAGGTATGCGAATCTGGCGTATCACACCACCCTTGGCACTCCAGACCTCAAATTCCACCTGTCTAGGCCCATTGTGGTGAGCTATGGTCTCAAGTTCCTGTGCTAATGCGTCCCAGTCTATCATACCTGCTTCGTCGCTGGACTGGCCGTAGTTCACTGCGCCGTCATCATTGACGCTGTATGACAGATTGGGTGGGTACTTCATGGGCAACTCGTTGTTGTTGATCCGAATGATGTAGTCAAACCAAGCCTCTAGACCAAGTCTGTGAGCACCAGAGTGAGGAATCACCTTGAGAACCCGAAGACCGTAGCCATTATTGTTGATTTTCTGGGTATCTTTGAAGTAGGAGTTATCCGACTGGTGCTGCAGAAGATTGGAGCCGTCCAACCGATCGACTAGCCTTCTTGCAAACGAAAACATAGGATACTAGTGAATCGAGTGAGCACCTGGCGTTAAGTCCAAAGGCCATGTGCAGGTACTGGCCATTGACAAAGGGCCCCATGGGAGATATTTCGTTGTTTTATTAAGATCTGTAAGAGTCCATTTTAAGATTATACAAAAATCTACAAAAAGATGGCGATTTTTTTCTTTTTTTGGTTTCGGTGTACCTGCTTATCTCTCGCTAGATCGCACTCAGATTGTATCCTGGACCAACTACTATGTCTTCCTCCAGAGTTGTGGTGATAGGTGCCGGCGTCGTGGGACTCACCACAGCGCTCCAGCTCAAGAGAGCGTATCCAAAGTACGATATCACCATTGTGGCAGCTCACTTGCCAGGCGATTTGAGCTTGGGCTATGCTTCTCCTTACGCCGGAGCTAACTGGCACTCCTTTGCTGGCAAAATGGACAAGAAACTCCAAGGATTTGACGAGATTGCTTATCATGAGTTCCAGCGTCTTGCTGATGACCCTCAATCGGGTGTTTGTCGTCGTAAAAACGCAAATTACTATACTCCTATCGCGTTGGGACGTGCCAACGGAAATTCGACGACATTCCACCATTGGTTCGCTGAGCTTGCCGATGAGAGGGCCATACCCAAGGAAGAACTTCTCCCAGGAACGGTCTACGGCACCGAATTCAACACTGTTGTCATTTCTGTGCCAATTTACTTGAACTACCTTTTGCAGCAGTGCATGAATCTTGGGGTGACTATAAAGCGAGTCAGCTTTCTTACCAGCGTTGACCAGGCGCTTGAGCTTCATTCGTCGACAGAAAAGGCCGATTTGGTCATCAATTGCGCCGGACTCATGGCGTACAGAATAGACGGTGTCAACGATGCAAGACGTAATTATCCTGTCAAGGGCCAGGTCTTGTTGGTGAGAAACAACATCAGCAAGTGCATTTGCGTCGAAGGCTTCGAAGATCCCAACGAGCTTCTCTACATGTTTCCCCGCAAGGAGGGCGGAACCATTATTGGCGGAACCCTTCTTCAAGAAAACTGGGATCCGCAAGAGAACAAGGAGCTCTCCATCAAGCTTTCTCAACGGGCCGTTGCGTTTGCTCCTGAGATTGTTGATCCCAATCACTCCAATCCAACTTTCTTGGACGTTGTTCAGGTTCACGTGGGGCTTCGCCCATTTAGAGACGGGGGCATGAGAATCGAGAAGGACGTCAAAAGGCCCTGGCTCATTCACAACTACGGTGCAGGCGCCGGAGGCTACCAAGGCAGCTATGGCTTTGCCAAAAAAGTCGTTGAATTGGCAGCCCCATCGCAAGCCAAACTCTGATCGGTTTGATTCGTATTAAGTATATAGTACAACAATGGGTGCAAACGAGCGTGAGGCTGCTATTAGCTCAATTGCAGACGAAACGGAAAAGAGCATGGATACCTCTCTTAGCGCCTTCCTTCGCATACTTCTTCTGGTGTTCCTTGTCAGTGTGGGTATTCACGAACTCCTTGGCTTTGCCCTGTCTTCCTGCTAAAGGTGTAGGCTCGTCGCTGTACTTTTCAGTGTGAATTTTGATGTCAGCATATCCGTGTTGGATTTTAAAAGGCCCTGGGTCGGCAGGCTGTTCGGGAATATTGGCCATGAGAATAATTTGATATGAGGTCTATCAATTTGGGTCTGGCACTTATATAGTCCAGGGCTGGTTGCTACTTTGACAGCCATGCATCCATGTACAGGTCAGCCTTACGTTTGCTAGATAGATAGCGCTATATTGCTAATGTTAGTGTTCTTTGACGCCAGTTCGCGGTACATGTGACAGCACTTTGCATCTTTGTGGCGTGCAATGGATTGCTAAGAAAAAGCTACTTTGAAAAGCAATGACAAGGAGATCGCCCAATTGGGATTAGACGCCAGAAACTAGTCTCAATTAAGACGCTAGGAACGTTGAAGTCGGCTATTGGGTCTGCTTTGGCGAATCAAAAGCACACTGCAAGCAATGCTTGATTGTAATGGTCTCAGTAATTTGTGCACCTCGCTTACTATTTGAGCAATTCTTGAGTTGGCCCTCAACATCGGAGCGCCACTGAAAAACGTGCTTTGCCCTGAAAGCGAAGCCCCGTTGACCTTATACTTTTCGTTATTCTTCACTAAATCATGCCTTCAAGAGTAACTAGGCGATATGTCCAGCTGTAAAATGTAGAAGCTCTTTTTAAAAAAAAAAAGCTGTCCAACGCTAATTACCTCTTTATTCCACCTTCAGCGAACCAAAACTGCAGCAAACCTTTGGGGAACTATTTGGAAGAAGAGTCTCGGTTAACGTCTATCAGCTTCGTAATTCGACTAGGGACTGTCCAAATTATCTGATATCAATTGAAAAACCTCTGTGATTTTGCAAGTGCAGATTGTGTCCATTATGCCATGCCATTGATATGGGGCACTAGTCAGACTACCATCAATTAGCATTGCTTTACAATCTCTCATTGAATCACATCAAATCGCAAAACCGAGAACTTTTCTGAAGTACAAAAAGGGGTTTTTTTTTTGACTTCCAAAGTTTATTTCTTCGTAAAGTTACTAAATCTCCTGAAGAATCGCACTTTTTCTGTGTATCACTGCCCTTGGAAACTGATACTCGCACCATCGACGAGTAACATCCGTGCACCACCACTCACTAGTGATAAATTTTTTATATGGTTAAACCTAGATAGAACTCTTCTTACGTCAACGCTTGCAAGCCCACAGTACACTGACCTTTCAGCGCCACACGCATTATGAGAGCTTCCTCGATTCTTCGGTTTCAGCAGTCTACGGTCGCCTCGTTAAGAAGACCTACCCAAACATACAGAGATGGCCAGATCTGGTACGGTTACACTAAGTCGGGCTCCAAACGTCACCCTCTCTACACTAAACTGGGCAACAAGAATTTCTACAAAGGAACTCGTTCCTCGGGGATTGGTAGTTTGACCAAGCACGGCAAGTATATGGTCAACTGGGACAAAGTTAGAACATACGTCGTGCCCACCGACTTGGCCACCACCGACCTCAAGCCGTTCGTATCCGTGGATGTGCCACAGATCTTGCAGAAGACTCCCGGTTACAGCGATAGTTTTAAGAGCCCTGAGCTCGCTTGGAACAACATCAAGGACTTTATAGAATACGGAGAGAACTACAACGACGTGGACTTGGAGAAGAGCAACTATTTGGAGGAATTTGTGAACCCACAACATGCTCAGGAGGAGGCAGAGAAGAACTCCGTTATTGTCAAGGAGTAAGAAGGTCACCTCTGTTTGGGAAAAATGCATCTAATTTGTAAATAGCGCCACGTCACGATTAATGAAAGGGCCTAGGGCCGTTAAAAGCTGAAAATGTAGCAAAATAGGCTCGAAATTATGTTTTTCTGGTGGTATCTACCCTTGGCTTGTTGTGCATCCATACACCACCAGAAAGCAGCACAGACGCGCTTTTGAATCAGTAAGACCCATCATGTCTTCTTCATTGGCAAGCTCACAGAAAACAATGTCTGAAACTCCTGCCACCTCGCCATTTCCTGAAACGTCTCCAGCTCCAGGTGCTTCTCACGCAACTGGGAACTCTGAAGATGTAACAATGGCTGAGGCTTCTCAGGAACCTCAAGGAGAAGATCCAGAGGAAATAGACGACGACGCAATGGCTATTGACGAGGCTGTAATGTCATTACCGCTTTCCAAAATAAAGAAGATCTTTAAAATGGACCAGGATTACTTCTCGGCTTCTCAGGGCGCTGTATTTGCTACAGGAGCTGCTACAGAGCTCTTTGTCCAGTATTTCATGGAACACGCTGCCATGATAGCGAGAATGGAAAAAAGAAAAAAGATACAATACAAAGATCTAAGTAACGTCGTGTCAACGCAGGATGCGTTGCATTTCTTGAGCGACACCGTGCCCAAGACTCAGCCTGTCGGTCAGGCTATCAAGGAGAACAAAATTAACTTACTGGATGAAGACCAGAGAAAGTATTCTGATGTAAACGACCAGGAGAACCCACAGAGTCCGCAGAAAGCAGTGGAAGAGCCTATCAAGGCCCCTACTCGTGCTTTGCCTAAAGGTCAGCAGACACTATCATTTGAGCCTGTCAAAAAACCCACGATAAAGAAAGCCGTGATTCACGACTTGATGAGCACAGATGATGTGAAAGATGATTTTTGATGCTATGTCTATGTATAATTTTGGGAGACCCACAATGCACTTCTGAGGTCTCGGCTGAGATGGTACTCCGTTTCTTTAATACCCAACTTTGTGCACACGCGGACGATTTGCAATGCTGTTTGATGTGGAATTTGGCGTTCATAGTTGTTGAGCGCAGTGACAAAGAGCTCAACATACGCTTTCCTCACAGATGGAGCCACCGAGCCTAAAACAACTGCATTGGCCGAACTGGACGTAGTACGGCTTGAGATGATCTGGTTGTGCTTCGAGAGAAACTCCCAAGTGTCAAGAAAACGTCTACTCATGAAGGCTTCATGCTTGGCATCCTCGGCGAAGACCGTGGTTGCGAATCGTATTGCAGGCTCCGTGAGCTGTGATTGTTCACTGGTTGCACTTTCCCAATTTGAAACTGTTCTTGAACCCGATAGAATAGACATTATGACAGGCCAAAATTCCGCCAACACAGGGGTGAGTGCCTCATAGTTAGAGGCCACCATGATGTATGCATTTTCCAATGTCTTGAAAATAGTCAATCGAAGCTTCACGGATGGATGCGTGAGAAGTTGCAAACCATACTTGAAGATCTGAAGCACTAGCTTGTAGGTGTCTTCCGGAATGGGCGATGGCCAAGGCTTTTCCTCGTCTGCTGGTGGATCCTCATCATCGCTATCGTCGTCAGAGTCTTGCTCACCAAATGGTACACCAGGCTTCCTTTTGAAATACTCCTTTTCAGGATCGTAGTCTGCGAAGGGGTCCGCCTGTTTATGTTTTTCGTCGAGAATATCAAGGAATTGATCTCTAGTGGTGATACCCCATGGTCTGAATGGTGAGGGCGGTTCACTCGACTTCAACTTCCTTGCATCTAACAAGTCGTGAAGATATATGCTTTTGATTAATGCGATCACTTCCTCAAATACCATAAAAAAGTTTTCCACGAGGACTGAATATCCGTGGAAGGAGTCTATGACGATGAAGATTTCACCCAAAATGTCTCGAAGGTGATTGGACTTGATCAAATCGACGCCTGAGATTTTGAGCACAACGAGCATGATACCAGGAAGTGATGGCATCAAGCTGCTATTCACCGAAAGGTTTAAACTCAAAGTGTCTATGAGATAATCTGCGTTACTCTCAATGAGTTTTTGAAGGCTGCCGTCATAGTGTTGCTTTGCAATCTCCCTCAAAACTGTCAGTGCCAGTTGGTGGACTAGAGTATCTCGCCTATAAGTCATTGCCTCGAGTAAGAGGTAAAGATGGTCCATTAAGATGTCGGTTTCAAAATCTTCCTTCGGCAATAATGATGATAGAGTTCCCAAAGACTTTATGGCCATCGAGAAGCTGACTTCGCTTGTTTTGTGTACAACGTCTCTAGTCTCACCCAGGGTTTTGGCTTTTTGTATATCGTCAAAAACATATCTTGCCTGCTCAAGCACCATGTACAAAGTCTCCTCGTGATCAGCTTCCAAGGGCTCATCGTCGTAAAAAGTAACCAAGTTGCTGATGTTCGAAGCCTTTCTTTTCTTTTCAAAGGAATCAATCAATGCATTGCTGACCCACAAAAACACACCTCTTTCTATCAAAGGTTCAGAGGATGCGTAATAGTCCATCAGCAAATCGTCAAGAATTGAGTGAACACTGCTCATGGAGTCTCCAATGTAGTGAAGAAAAGCAAGGAATGACCGCTGAACGGCCTTTGTGAAGGAAGATGAAAAGCACTGGACTTCAACATCTTCCCCGCTTTCTTCATGAGGAATCAATGCCTTCACTATCTGAGTTAAGCTAGATTTTGAGGTTTCGGGTTCAGATTGAGTTTTTGGTTTGATTTTTGCAATACTTTTGGCGTTGATATGCAGCGGAAGCACCACAGAGTCCATCGAATTTTCTTGCTCGGCCAAGTCTAGGATTTGATCAGAGCCAGCTTTTTTCATCTTTCCATCAGTCTGACGAAGTTTGTTGAGGAATCCTTCCATTATGATTTTGATGGCAAGTTCTTTGAGCGGCTTTGAAGCATCGCTTTCTTGCTCCGAGGAAATGTTGTCTATTAGGCAGAAATGGAATTGAATTGCGACAAGCGTGAGCTGGACTTTTTCATCATCCGTGGAGACAAATACACGCGGCAACTGATTGGTAACAAGATCGTCAGCTTTTTGGAACAAAGCCTTGTGAAATATATTGAGGTCCGAACGAGAATGCGTATTGAATATTTCCACACCTCTAGAGTATAGATCGTTCGAGTCACCACCTTCTGATGAAAGGATGCAGTAAATAAGAAGCAGTGATATATCCGTGAATGTGAGTATGATATCAGTGAAGAGTGACCGGAAACACTGGGAGGCAACCTGGCTTAAGAATGCAAATATGGCTTCTTGGAGTTTCTTGTGCGTGACTATCTTGTCTCTTATACTCTTTCTTATGAGCAAGTGTCTGAAGATCGTTATCAAAGCAATTTTTAGCTGCTTGGAAGTAGCTGCAAGCCATGCCTGCGATCTATGACTAGATTCCGGAGTATTTATCTCCATTGCCACTATCTCGCTCTTTCCAACACGTTTGTCTTCAGTCTCCTCATACAATAGCCTGAGTGTACTTATACTGTCACCCGCAAGAGTATTATCCACAATGGTGGCTTGAAGACTAGCATCAGAGAAGATCTTGACTATGAAAGTCTGTAAAAGGTCGAAAACAGAAATTAGTGTGTTTGCGTGTAGGTTTTTCGACGTGACAATGAAATTGGAGACTTTGGAAATGATTCCAGGAAAAACGAAAGATGTTTGCTCTGGATTGACCCTCAATGAATATAGCCAAGTGACGCACTTGAGAATATCATTGGTCACCTTGTTCAGCTCTTGATCTAGGGGTTTCGAGTTATCGACGAGAATATTGAGGAGAAGTGTTGTGATATCTCCAAGAATGCTTAAGCGCTTTGGGCCATCGAAACTGTAATAGTCTCGAGGAAAGCAGTGTACTAGGTGGTTGAGGCAATACACAATTTCACGCCTGAAGTCGAGGCCCGATTCTTGTCCCTTCTGAAGGTTTTGCTCTATCCCGTTCTCGCATAAATATACAATAATCGGAGACAACTGGTCTAGTAGAGCTTCACTTGGTTCATGCACCCAGGAGTGTGCAAGTAAGAACCCCATGATATGAAGTATATGTTTCGTTGCATCTGGAGGTAATGAAGGCTGTTTAAGCAAGTTGGTGATAGGATAGAAGGCATAGTCCGCGAACTTAGTTGATAACGAATAATCTTTCTTTTCGTAATCCTTTTCGTGATCATCTAGTTGGTTGCATAGAGTCTGAAGACTTTGGATGAGTGATTGGAGCTCCGTCTTGAGAATGTCGGAAGGAAGAGTCGATATTCGGGAAAGCTCAACACATGTTGGTTTGACAATTGTGAAAAGTTCCAGCGATATTCGCCGCTGATCCTCCATTACTGGAATAAAACGAAGAAGCCTTGATACTTTTGGTCTGCAAGTAGGTTGGTGCGAAGATGCTCGGATTTTCTATTTTGCTACCGTTTCTGAGATATGATGCTGTAGTTCACAACTCAATTCTATGTACACGATGAGGTTATAATTTATAAACATTTGAGCTATCCCAGCCCTTTTTACCAAGAAGTCCCTGGACGTCGCCTTGTTCATTGGTCTCCAACAATTTTTGACCAGCCACATAGCTTACGAAGCCATCAGGACCACAGACCAATGCAAGCGAAGGGGGCTCTTTGGTCTCTTTGGCAGTCTGCTGTGCTTGTTGTAATGCATTTTCGTACCTTGGAACTCTTTCGGTTTCACTGGCAGGTAAAAGCTGCTCGGGTGTTTTCTCTCCTTTAGTATCACGCATAATGGCCATTCTAAGCTTCAATTTGTCCTCTTCCAGAAGCCCGTCTTTCTCCTTAACATCTTGTTCAATTCTCAGAGAGCTCTCGAAGTGGGGTTTTTGTGGCTTTTGGACATCATTAGAACCAAGCTGGGACAGGAATTGATTGTCGTAATGGGGAATAAACTTTATTCTATCGAGTTTCTCAAGGAAGAAAAGATACCTCTTGAAAGGTTCAATTTCAGAGGGTTTTCGAGCTGAGTAGTGAACGTTCACAAACCCTCTGTAAGGATTCCTCGAGAAAAGGCACTGGAGTATTGGAGCAATGCCAGTTCCAGCACCGTAAAATACAAGGTTGTCGAATTCTGGAATTTTGTTTTGTCTCTTGATGACAGGTAAAAGTGACTCAGAATCAACCTTTGATGGCAAGTCCCTAAACATAGGTCTTTGGTGTAGATTCTTCAAAGGGTGGAAGGGAAACTTGTAGTCAGTATACGGACCTCTGATATGAATTTCATCACCAATTTTACGTGATGTTAAGTATCTAGACATCTCACCGTCGGCATATCTTTTGACGTAGAAGGTCATTGTCCCACCCTTATCGTAATCCTCCCTGTCGTTGTCAATGACCCTAAGAAGAGGCTCTTCCTCGCCAGAACGCGTCCTCTCCGATTTCATGAAGTACAATGGCAAAGGCGTGTAAGATCTGACAATCTGAATTTGCGGCTGCATTATTTCCACAGACCACAATCTGTCACCGTTCCAAACAGTCTTTGCATCGTAATTAGCGTAATAACTAAATTGCCAATTCTTGAACTTTGGAAGAACTTCGATTAGATAATGATCGTCATCCACTTGCTTGATGTAAGTGACTCTGAACGGGTGGAAGTGTTCTGTGTCCAAAAGATCTTTGCTATCGGAGCCAGTTTCGGAGGGAAAATACCATACTTTCACAGTGTATCCACCCCATAGTATAAGTACAAGAGCCGCGATCTTTGGCATATACCGGCTCCACCGAGTGACAGTTTTCGGTTTCTGAATTTTGTTCGAATACTTGGTAAACTCGTCTTCGTTAGGCATTCCAGGCATTTCATATGAGAGTCTCTCATGTCTGAGTTTGGGGACGTATGGTTTATTATCTTTTTTCATCAAGCTTTGAAGGCCTTGATCAACTGGCATGTCAGCTGGAGCAGACGACAATGTCTTTTGGTTGACCTTAAAAAGACCTTTCTGCTCATCCTTCCCAGCCAATTCCTTTTCTTTCTCTGATTTGTCACTTTTGTTCAGGATCCATACCTTTGAGGATCGTAGTAAGGGCCGTAATTGAGTTTTGACCGGTAAAGCCGGCCTCAATGTCCTTAGACTGTACATCGTTGTCTGACTACTGTTCAACGGCTCTTCGTAGTAAGGTGTATGTGCGGTGTACGGGTTTAAGTTACAAGATCAAGAGGAAGATTAGAAATAAAGCATACTTTTTGGTTGGATCAAAATGGGGAAGTGAAAATAATGAATTACTTGACACGCCCTTGAAGAAAGCACTTTGGTTGGCATCGGCCCATTTATCGATGCCAATTGAGCAAGAGGTAGGCTCTTAATGAGGGTGTTTACGTTTTGGACTGTCAAATCTCTCAATCTAGGATATCATGAAACTATCAGGTTCTTGAAAGAGAATTACATTGACAACGTTTCACATTTACACCCTAATTTTGTTAAACAAGAGACTTTGGAGTGTGGTCACGTGCGTGGCTTTCAAAAATTTTGCGACACTTCGAGGCGAAAAATTTTCTCAACACCTTCCTTAAGCTTTTTTAACCCAGAAATTGAAGTATGTATCAGCATGCTGCAATCAGAAGAGCTGATGTTGAGGAAAAGCAATCAACGAAACAATGATATAAGCATTTGATGTCTTGGGCTATTTGACACATTCATTTCCGTATCCTGGGATATCGAATTGACAGTGAAGATCTAGCTCTCTTTCAGAGGGAAAATCCACATGGGGTTTTTCAGAGACAGCAAACACCTTGTATCTATTTTCTGCTCATGACTCCCTCGGGACACTCATGCAGCTTCTGTTTTGTTTGGTTGTAATATCTTATACTAACTCATTTCTCAGAAATGACTAGAACTTCCGTTTTGGCTGACGCCTTGAACTCCATCAACAACGCTGAGAAGACCGGTAAGCGTCAGGTTTTGATCAGACCTTCCTCCAAGGTGATCATCAAGTTTTTGCAGGTTATGCAGAAGCACGGTATGTTATTAAAATTACTATTGAGTCGTTGTCCCCTCACCAAACCCGAACTGATAACTGGATGGATTGATCGGTTTCAGTCCCTTTCTGTCTTTTAAGTGTTCGGGAGATCAAAGAGGAGACTTACACGGTGAGGAGCTTTTTTTCCTACGCTCCATATCGTTTAATCATCCTCGACAGTTGTTCTCTTCTACGACGACTCATTTTTCGGGATTTCACTAACTTCTAGGCTACATTGGCGAGTTTGAGTACATCGATGACCACAGATCCGGCAAGATTGTGGTTCAGTTGACCGGAAGATTGAACAAGTGTGGTGTTATTTCCCCAAGATTTAACGTAAAGATTAGTGACATCGAGAGATGGACTGACAACTTGTTGCCAGCCAGACAGTTCGGTTACGTCATCTTGACCACCTCCGCTGGTATCATGGACCACGAGGAGGCCAGGAGAAAGCACGTCTCTGGTAAGATCTTGGGTTTTGTGTACTAATTATTGTTGTAGGGTAATTCATGGAAAATTGAGAAACTGACTGTAGTGTTAATTGTGCTTTCCTCTATTGGTACTATGGAGGGGTGCTTTGCAGCCGTTTCGCGAACGGCACCAAAGTTTGTTACAACCAACTACAATGGCTCCATACAAGGTTATAGATTCTTTCGTCAATGATGGACTTTTAAACCAGAGAGTCGTTTTATCGGTTCCACTTTCCTACTACGGCAAGTCCTCCGAAACGATCTCCATAGTTGCAAACATCAACCAGAAGTACGACAAGAAGCTCCACAAGGATATCTGGAAAGTCGTCTTTCCCTCCGATCCTAAGCCTCTTGCTTACATTCAGGGTGGTCCCGGATTTCCTTGTGCTGTCCCTGTTTCCAATTCTGGCCTCACCAAGGTTCTTCTTGGAGAAGGGTACCAGGTAATCTATTATGACCAGCGAGGTACTGGATTAAGCACTCCAATTGAGACAGCAAATCTTAAAGCAAGAGGCTCCACCGACTCAATTGTCGAGTATTTGACACATTTCAGAGCAGACTCTATCGTGGAGGACCTAGAGCAGATAAGGAAGGCTCTCTTTGGTAAATCCAAATGGCTGATCATGGGCCAGTCGTTTGGCGGATTCTGTTGTTTTACATACTTGTCATTTCACGCAGACAGTCTAGAAGCTGTTTTCGTTACAGGAGGTGTACCTCCAGTTGGATTCACTGCCGATGATGTCTATGCCCAGACGTACAAGCGCACTGCTGAAAGAAACCAACATTACTATGCTAAGTATCCGGAGGACAAAAGCCGCATGAAGCAGATTATCAAATACTTGAGTGAAAATGAGGTCCTGTTCCCTGACGGAGGAAATTTGTCTGTGGAAAGATTCCAGCAGATCGGACTCAATTTCGGTGCTTCAGGTGGCACTGATTCGATTCACCAGCTTGTGGTGGAGTTTGCCTGGGCGTTGGAATCACAAGGCAAACCAACTTACGCTGTTTTGAACAAAGTCCAACTGCAATACAGCTTTGATACAAATATTTTGTATGCTTTATTCCAGGAATGTATCTATGCTGATAACAAGGGGACGGCGACCAACTGGGCAGCAGATAGGACACGCTATGCCAAGGGCAATGAAAAATTCTTTGTCACTAAGGACCTTCTTGAATCAGATAAACCAGTATACTTTACTGGCGAGATGGTTTTCAAGTCAATGTTCGACGATTACGCTCAATTACGTCCTTTGAAAGAGGTAGCTCACGCTCTTCACTCGTTCAACGACTGGTCTGCCCTCTACGACTCATCCAAATTCATCGACTTGACATGGGACACTGTGCCAGTTGTCGCTGCTACATATTACTACGATCAGTATGTCGACTTCGACATCACTATGAAGGTGAAGCAAAATCTATTCAAGGGAAATGGTAACTTGAGACAGTATATAACCAGCGAGTTCTTCCACAATGGCCTTCGTGCAGATCCAGAAAAGGTTGTGGGCAACCTCTTCAAGTTATTGCATAATGAGGTGGATTAATTCCTTCTAAAAAATGATGCAGGGGCAAACCCGACACGACGATGTTCGGTGTCTTTTGTAGCGGCAACAACCCAATTGCCACCTTTCTCGAGTTGAGATATGCTGAGTTTTTGGAGATCAAGAATAATTTCTAAAACGTCGTCCTCCTTGAAAGAAAGATCGCCAGGCTCCTTCCCTTCGAAGTCACGAATAGCAGTCCATTGTTCTCTGGTCAAAGTGTCCTCCAGTGAGCTAAGTGCAATTTCAAAAAACTTATTAAGCTCAATCAACTTATAGGAAGTCGAAAATGTCTGATCGAAAACGTTCTTGTTGGTACTGAAGTCAAGCCACTTTGTGGTTGTAATCGGGGACCCCACAATATCGTTCTTTGACCCATTGTAGATCAGTTTGAGCTTCTGAATACTTCTATCAGGTGGCACATCACCGGCTAGCATGTCAGATGACAACACAGACTTCTCGTCATCACTCTTGTCTGACGATAATGAGAGGTCAGTGTCTGAATCCTGATCGACAGAGTCGCTGTAGTCATTCCATTGGCCTGGATTGGGTGAGGGCATTACGCCAATATGAGGAGACAATACAATTGGATGGAGGTCATCACGAGGTGGAAGCGGAGGAGGTGCCTTAGCCTCCCTCTCTGGAACATTCACATCAGAAATGTCCAATATCTTATGTGGGTGATAAACTTCCGATTCATTCAAGTCCTGCTGTTCATACTTGAGATACGACTGAAGTGGATCGGCAGTCAAATGGTCACTGAAGATGCCATTGAAATGATCCTTGGCCTTCACTTTGTGCAGCCTATCAGTCACCTTCAGTGTGGCCAGCAGCCATGCCTTGTGTATCCTGGAGGACTTGTCTTTATCTCCAATCTCCTCGTCAACCTTATCAGGGTGTCTGTCCTGAATGGCAGATACAAATGATTCGATGCGGAGTCTGGATGGGGTGACGGCGGTTTCCCATGCGTCCATGATGGCTTGGTATTCCTCAGAAGTTTCGGCAGTTGGGTTGAATGGGTAGCCATGGAAGTCCATGAAGTCGTAAATCTCCTCTTCGATCGCCTTGTAAGTGTGAGCATGGCTGCTGATAATGAGCTTAGTTATCAGATCAACGTATTCTTCGAGCAAGGCGAGAATCTCGGGGAGTATTAGCTTGAGACGAGTGTTGATGTTTTCGAATTCCTTCTCAGCCGCCGTCGACTTAGTTCCGAGCGTCTCAAGCTCCTGCTGCTCCTTCGGCTCCAATGGCACATTCTTCTTCATCAACTTCTGTGTTTTCTTATTGAGATCATCGAATTTGAGCTTCTTCTTCGTTCTCATCTTCAACAATTTCATAGAAATCTTAAGCTGAACCCTCATCTCGTCATTCTTCAGCCTCACAAGCTTGGCTAAGTCAGCAGACTCAAGGGCTACCTTTTCTCGGATCTGTTCCACTGTGAACAAAAAGTTGGTCACTGAGAAGTTGATACTTTGTATGACGGTTTGCCTTTCCTTTGGGTGCATGGCAAACAGCTCCAGAGAGCTTTGAATCTTATCGAAAGCGTCATAGTATTCTTCAATGCCCTTGAAGTGTAAGGAGTTCTCTCCAGTCAAATCGAGAAAGCCTTTGGTGGACTTTGCCATCGAAGCAAACACGTGTGGCCAGTACTTCTTCAGAAATCTTTCAGTCTGGGCACTGAGGTACTTCAATGCCTTCAGCGTCTGCTTCAAGTTTTTGTACAAGTCATCCAGTAGGTCATCATCAACCGAGTAGTGCTTCCTGCGATAGGCGTGGTCCTTAACTGATAAGCCGAGGGAAGAGCCTGTATCTTTAACGGAATGCCCAAAGGACGTGCTTTTGTCCTTCACGGTGTGGCCGAAATTCGACAATCCTTTGCCTAAGCTCGACATGTCCTGAAGATTGAATTGTCAAGAAACGGTTTCTTCGGCTGTGAGAGCTCCTGCAGGGCAGATCACTCGGGGGCTTACCGGGAGGCTACCGAGCCGTGGCAGAAGAGTAATAGTAGGAAATTTGAAGATGAATTGTGATTTGTGGCTCTGATGAGTCTAAGTGAATTTTACGTGGATCAGACAACTGGTAAAGTGGTCTTCCGCTGGGTATCCGGTGCGTATGAGCCGAGAACTTCCGTGATACAGTATACGATTCATCAAGAGGCTTTGATGGAACAATATAAGCATACAGTCAAATTTGAATGAAGTGAATTCGGGCAGGCCAATTCAATTGAGGAAAAGAGGCATACTTAGCGAAATCAAAAAATTGGTTAAACTAGCCATTTGCGGTACTGAGAATTCAACCAAAACTTACCTGGTGCTGTCACTTCCTTCTCACCAATGCCACCCAGCGATATCCAGCCTTCTAATTTACGAGGCCCGCTTGTATGTATTCGTGGCGACTAACGTACCATGCTTACCTCGAGGGACCGTATTTTCGAAACCGATTCACTAAAGCCTCGAAGTCTGAAGTAGGGAATTCTCCACTTCCCCCCGATCGACTCAGGAGGGAGCCGAGAAAATCGCATCAATGAGACCCTGAGGAAATGGCACCCTGCAGAGCTCGGAGTATGGCTTTTTGGAATTGCTCTGTGGCTCGGCAATTTCCCCACCACTGGTTTACAAGTCGCTTTTGCGATCTCGCGTAATCAGCCTCTTGAATTTGCAGCCGGTGCTAAGAAGTCTACACCTATTCTCGCTAAAGTAGAAAAGGTCACACTGATCACGAATCTTTTGATACTCGCCGGTTTTTCCGGACGTCCCCGCTTGGAACATACTAAGCAGGTATCCCGAACTCCGAGTCCACTGCAGAGTCAATGCATAAAAACGAGGGCACTTTGGCTCAATCTGTAGTCTTGGCTTCGCTTGTAGTTTCCGTGACAGCAAAAATGCCCAACTTCTTCTCCACCCGTCATGCTAGAAGTTGCTAGAAGTTGCTAGAATTTCAAAGTAAGCAAGGGGAGGGTCTCATCTCGGCAACATTTTCGGTTCCGCTTTCTCATTCTTCCGAGCATTCTGTCTCATCATTGGTGTCCCTTACGTCAGAATCGCGCAGATAGGAAATTGCAAAAATTGCAAAGAAATCCAGACTAAAGGCGATCGGCTTGAAACGACGTTGGGCGAGATTGACAGCAAAAGTAAAAGACAAAAAAGTGCCGTATTTCTCTTGTTTGATTGACTCTTTCGCCTCGCCGATAGATTTTTCAATCTCGTAATCAGCCTCATTTCTCCCCGCGAAGAAGGGCTGTTTCCTACATACCGCCAAAATCCCCAGTTGAAGCTATTATCAATAGGCCTCTCCAGTTTCTGGCTTTTTTTAATACTTAGAAACAAACTCCTCCATTTTACCTCGAACGCTTGCGGTTTTGCTTGTTAAGTCTTGCTATTCCAGAATCACGCCATTGCAAAACTTTCACCCCCGTTGAAGATGCTATCTTCGATTCATCGTCGTCTAACCCAAGACTTGGTGCCCAAGGGCAAAAAGACAAGCCGCTCTGAGCGAGAGAGCTCCTCGAAACTGACGGATCCAAAGCGCTCGCCCGCCACAAAGTGCTCTCCCTGCTTCAGACCGGCTTTGCAAAAGAGCAGTTCAGAATCCATGACAAGAACACGCTCTGTGTCCAACCCAAGCAAGGACTATGCCCCCCGTCGGTCTACCTCGTCTACTTTTAACTGTCATGACTGTCTATCAGCTTTAGAGCTCGTCACTGAGCCTTGCAAGCTGATGATCGGGAAGGATTACGTGACTTTGGCTAGTAAGCCGATTTTTGACGGCGCAAACGGTTGTATCTTCAAAGGATCCGACGCAAAGGGAACCGTTGTTGTGGTTATTAAGACCGTCAAGTTTCAGACGTCTCAAACCCCAGATTCGTACAAAGCGCTGGTTCTAAGGGAATTCGATAACTTGAGAAAATGCGCTACTAGCAAGCTGGTGGTCGATGTTTTGGACGTTGCAAGATCTCCTGATTCAGAAGAATTATCGCTAATAATACCCTACTATGTCCACGGAGACTTCTTGGATCATCTATGTACCTTCAGAACCAAAAAGGTTGAAGTATCGCTGGATCTCAAGGACGCTACGTTTAAGCAAATGGTCAAGGCAGTGGACTTCTTACACCGGCATGACATTGCTCACCGTGACATCAAGCCCGAGAACTTTCTTATAGACTCCAAGGGAGTTCTCAAGCTTAACGACTTCGGCTACTCTGTTGATCTCACGAAGACAGCTGAGCACGCTTCTTTAAACGAAATCTCATGTGGTACGCCCTCTTTCAAAGCTCCAGAGTTGTTTCAGCTCGAACAAGACCAGAGCGAAGGAAAAGAGATCGATTACATGAAGATTGATTTCAAGGCCCTCGATATTTGGGCTCTTGGGATCGTTTACTTCCAGGTTTTCCTCATGTCCGTTCCTTGGCTGAGTGCCAACATCGTATCAGATGACAAGAACAGGACAATGGAAAAGTATATTCAAAGGTATCCAGAGGGTGAAAAGCACTTGACGGCTTTGGTTGATAAGCTTAACGACCGGAACTTCAGCGATTCTCTGAATCCAGCTTTGTCTCATTTCAAGAAGCTCCACTATGACGCTCGTGGACACATACTACGGGCACTCCACCCGAATCCTGAGAAGCGTTGTACAACTGAGTCGCTTTTGGATTCCAAATGGCTCATTCAAGTATATGCGAACACAAAGGACTTGATAGACCTTTTACCGAAGTGATCGTCATCGGATAGACATATGGGAAACATGACTGGTAGGTTTTATGATTAAAAATGAGGACATAGTTGTAATATAAAGACATGGGTTAACAATGAGGGCATAATTGTAATAAGAAAACAATGCATTCTGGATCAACTCCTCGGGCCACTAGGTTTATTTGTGAAAGGACAATCCCAAAAGGAATTACTACATATTAATAATGGATCTTGATCACTAAAAATATAAAACAACTTTAACATAGAAGTGCAGTGAAACTTGGAAATAATACAGGGCATGGGCTAAACAAGATGTAACCAATAACATGAATCGTGAGGTGGATGACGATGATGACGAGGGTAATGATTATATCGATGACAAGAATGATAGATGAACTGTAAAGGAAGCATGATGATGAGTGTTTATGAGCGAGGATGGTTTGCTCAAATGAGGTTATGATGATGCGGAACAATCAAGGTATTAAGAATGCAATCCTCTTGCTGTCCTTCTTAATGAAAGTTTTGATAGCCAAAGTTGCCGACATTGTTGTTGGTGCCATTGTTGGAACCCTGCTGAGACGAGGACCTTCTTGGGTTGCCAGGACCTCTCACTCCCAATGGGTTTTTCGAGAAGGATAATCTGATACCGCCCTTTCCATTGCTTCCATTTGGTCTGGGCAAAGCTCTTCCATATAACTCTGCCAATGCAATAGTAGCGTGGGCCACATCTTCGAATTCCACGAAACACATTGGCCCATGATTGTGAGAAGAGGAGCTGGAGCTTGAGCTTGATGACTGGTTCTTTGTTCTGAAGGACAACCTTCTGAAGCCCTTTTGAGGAGAAAACAATGTCCTGAGTTCCGCCTCGGTGGCGTCAGGAGGAAGATTGCCAACATATAAGGTGTTGCAAGGAGGGTTCTGGTCAGCTGGGTTCGCTGGTGGAGGCACTCGCGCCAACAAAGACAAGTCAGGCACATCCTTGGTCGATGACCGAGCAGAAGTTGTTGGGGTTGTAGCGGAATTTGGCTGAGATGAAGGGCCTGCCTGTTGAGCTCCAGCAGCCGAAGAGGCAGATGGAGGCCCATTTCTATTACTTGAGGTCGATGGAATCGATAAAGGAGCCAAGTTGCTACCGTTCGATTGGGTGGGGCCCTGAGAAAGGATAGCTGCCACTGTCGGCGCCTGTTGCTGGGGTTGTTGCTGAGAGACCGGCTGGGCCAGAGGCTGAGAGCCAGAGCCGTTGTTGAAAAATGCGGATGAGGTTCTTCTTCTTTCTCCATTAAGCGATCCGGTTGCAGAAGAAGACAGCGGCGCGGCAGCGTTTGGTTGTTGGCCTTGCTGTTTCCCTTGGTTTCCTTGTTGATTGGTCTGTTGTTGCAGAGAGGACTGTCCTTGTTGCTGAGACTGCTGACCCTGCTGTGATTGGGGTTGTTGTTGGCCTGAAGAAACACCCCATTCAAATGAGTTTGGAACATTCATACTAGGAGTCTCAGGGTTCGAACCAAAACTGAGAGAGTTCTGCGGTTGAGACCATGGATCACGCACAAGACTTTCGTACTCTCTGGCATCATTATGTGATTCCATCATAAGAATGGACTTGCCTGTTATATCACTCAAATCAATAGACCCGGAAGGAGGGTTGGCATTTGTTGGAGTCGTTGTACCCGAGAAGGGATCGCTGAAAAGGAATCGAGACCTCTGGTTGCCAACAGACTTGCGTTTCTGGAATGAATCAAAAGAACCGTGGCCGACTTGGCCCAGCTGACCAGACTGAGAGCCGGATAGAAGTTGAGCCGCCAGCGTAGAAGGATGCGAGGATGGGGGAGAAACTCCCGAATTGGACAATCTCATGTTGTTGAAGGCGCTTGAGGTACTAGCCATCGAAACATTGGCGTCGTACTCGACATTCACTTGCGCCAGATTGGCGCCAAAAATAGGCTTGTTCTCGAGGAGCTTACCGGTAGTAATGCAGGTGTTTAACGACTTGAAGTGAGCGGTGATTACATGGTCTTTGAGTTCGACACTAGCAATATCATCGTACACCAAGGCAAAAATGAGTTGGGCCTCCCTCTCTGACAAATCAGTGGGTACATTCAGAAGCTTCAAGAAAAACAGCTGCTGCAGTATCGAGCCGGAAGAAGACGGCGGGTGCCCACTAGACGGCTGTGCCATGGAGAAGGATCCTGAGAGGAGATTTGACTGACCAGGCAAGGAGCCTGCGTTAAGATTTGGGTTCATCATGGGGCCCGTGGGGGCAAATTGTAGGTTTGTTTCGGATGTCATTTGATCGTGAAAGTAAGTTGGGGGTTACGAATGTCGGGATGAAGCGAGGTGTGGAATGTGTGTCTGGAAAAGGCTGAAGTCACTCCGATGAGGTGGACTAGGATAAGCCTTATAGGGGATGGATATGCTTGGTCCTTATTCGATGATTGTTTGGAAGTAGGACCAGAAGAATATGGGGTTGGTGTGTGCTTTTTGTTCTCTTCAGTCTAGTTCAAATAAAAAAAAACACAAAAAAAAGCCGATTGACTAAAATCAATTCGTCGTGACGACCAAAGGAGCTAGATTGGAATAATAAGCGATTAAAAGGCGTGTGTAGCTTTGAGCGTTGTCGTGGTAGCAGAAGAAGGTTGTAGTTAGTAAGTGGTGGAGTATCTCAGCCTTTTTTTTTTTTGGTCTCGTTTGTAGGTAATTTTCCTTCAGGTGTATGCTCGCTACGGAGACCGGAGGCAAACAGAGGAAAAAAAAAAAAAGAACCGGTGCGTCTCTCGTGCGTCTACCATGCTCACGCCCTCGAATCTGCAGTATTGGCCAATCACAGGGCGCAGCGACAACCGGATTGTGCTTGAATTTACGCGCATAATCCCCATTCGAAAGCAGCCAGCACCATAGTGAACTTGGTTTTCCTGCGTACATTACAGTACCGCTGGCTGACTACCGGTCCGGGAGCGAGAACACGGGTCCTGCTGGTTCTGCCGGCAGCGTTCTGGGCGACTCATAATATCTGGGGCCCACATTCGGCTTTGACTCCCCTGGCTCGCCAACATAAATTGATAAGGATCGAATTGGGAAGATGAAAACTTAGTTTAGTTTTTATGTTGGGTTCATCTTTGAAATTCACCCCCTTAATTTTGATTATTTGTCTCGAGACCACCTGTATTGTGTCTCAACGGTTAACGGCCCCGGGCTTTGATGTGCTCGGTTATTTGCTGCAGTTGTTGTTTTTATTGACCACCCGGGGCCAAGAAAGGGTTTTATTGAAATTCTTGGAAGTTTCTGATTTTAGCTAGCTTCTACTGTTTTTGTAGTCTTGAATATTTTAAACCCCGGTTTTTTTGGGTGGATCTTTGGCTGCAGACGCCAAAACTAGGGATTTGCTTCCCCTACTACCCCAAGATAACAGTTTCTACATATGCTTGTTCTATGGCTTTTGCTAAGTCATTGGTTGTATATAGCGCTTAACACGACCGTGTGAAACAAAGTTGCTTGATTTAGAAAATCTCGAGGACACTATTAGAAGGGGATGAATAGCTAGACAACGTGCGGCTCATTTGCAACTATCTGCTTGAAGATTTCGGAGTCGTCTGAGGCTCCTGGACTTTAGGTACCATTCCAGAGGACTTGTTAATTCATAATCCATCACCTTTCGAAAGTAGCATTGCTGGTATTTTTTCTTTTCCACAAAACTCGATTCAATAAATATATCACTGGGTGCAAAAGACTTTGGTAAGAAACACTCGATTCCCAGGCGACAGCGCCCGTATTGGTTCTTTTGCACCAAGGAAAGAACACTGTTTAAGGCTTCCCGATTATGGAATCTGAGAATCACTTCGTACTCGCAGTCCTTGTAGAAGAAGCGAATCTTAGTACAATGCTCATTATGAATCGTGAGACCACCGTCGAAGTCGTCTTGAGTCACGACAAACTCACAGGTGTCGTATGGGATGACTAAAAGCGGCTTTTTCTTCCTTCTCGTGGAACGAAGGTCACAAACGAGGAGGTTCGTTTGGAATATGAGAAGAAGCACCACGGTCTTGGAGATCTTCCAGCTCCGCTTGAATGAAGGCCAGGCAAGACTGGCTACGAAAACCTGTCTCAACTGCCCATAGTGCAGAGGACACTGGCCAATTGTCTGCTCGAAACTTATAAATTCAGAAAGCGACCGGGTCATCTCTGTGCAATTTTCAATCTTCTCCAACTCGGTATTAATTTTCTGAACAGAAGATTTGATGGAACCAAGCAGACACTTGATGGCTTCGCTTTCGGGGTAAATAATCAAAAGCTGTGCTATGAGGAGCTGGTACTTGACGATTCGTGCCATGGGCTTCTGCACCAACAGAAGAATAGAAAGGTCTAATTTGGCAGACGGGTTGTCGAGGGTATTGCGATTTTCCAAACTCTGGAGAACATACTCCGTAAAGCTAGCTGGAAACACTTCCCTTGGGTTCAACACCAAGTACAAAAAGGCATCAGCGTTGACGTAGTAGTCGACGTAAGTTTGAGTGTCCTGGAGAACGGATGCGATTCTGTCAAGAAGTGCTAAGCCCTTGAGATCAAGCAATGGCTCGTGGCTCTTGAGTATCTTAGAGGCAGCCTTCGAGAGAACCTCAAGTGCAAAACACCGACACCGCTGTTCCTCGCATCTTCTGAGATAGGGTTCGAGTACATGATTTCGGAGCATCTGTAAAGAAGACAAAAATGACGCCTCTGTTTGCATCAACTCCTTGACAACATATCCCAATCTAGCGTCACTGACCCAAACTCCAGCATGTTGTTCTCCGATAGCATGTTGTTCTCCGATCGTCACCGGGGGGCTGGTACCTCTTGTCAATGTTTTATTGAAAGAGCCTTGCGAGCCGTGGGGGTTTTCAAAAATGCTATCATTGTGATCACTTTTGGTCTTAATGGTGCCAGCGTTGCTGGTGTACTTCTGAGCAGCTTGTGACTTGGAGGACTCCAGTTCAATAAACCGATGTTGCTCGTGTCTCAAGGGCCATGTTTTGGAATGTTTGGAAAAGATGTTCTTCCCCTTGCTATCTTGATTGGCGTCTTTCTCCTCGATTCTCTTGGTGCTAATGGCTGCAAAAGTGGTCCTATACTGCAATGTTGTTAGAGGCATGTTGGTAGGCTAGGAAGAGATTATAGCAAAATGAGGTGAGCAGAAAATTGTAAATTATAGATATTTGTCTTTACATCAGCGTCATCTTTGGCGCTCCCAACAAAGTAATTACAGGTATCAATTGTTCCTTCCTTTCCAAAAGCGTCTACCAGTGAAACCTCCACCTCCCGCGCCAGAAATGGCAGGCCGTATCAGAAGCAGAAACCACGCCTTCACTTTATTTTCCCCATGGACGTGCTAGATTCTGAAAAACAGGTCAATGGCGTCTGCCTCGACCTCCTTCTTCAAGAAATGGTGCCGCTCTCGTTGAGAGTTTCTGCCATCAACAACGAGAAAAGGCGACAGGAAGAACCCACTCGAGACAACCAGACAAGAATAGATACGCCGCTACTGCGATTGGCTGGCGATTTGCCTGGAAAGGTGGTAATATTTGAGTCGGAACATTTGAGTCAAGACGAGGTCACATTGAGGGTTGAATCGTACGGGTTTGCTACAGGGCTTCGTCTCACAGAGGTGTTGATGTACAAAACAGCGGGCCAGCTTAACAAAATCGTGGACATTTTGGATATTATGAAATTCGTGTGTCGAGACGTGTGGAAAAGTCTCTTCAACAAGCAGATGGATAATCTCCGAACGAATCACAGGGGCACCTTTGTCCTAATTGACAATGATCACAGGCTCATTTCGGGTTTGAACAGCGCCAAAGGCATTCCAGACTCCATAAGCAAGGCTCGTACGTACCTTTGGTTTTCATGTGGCCTTATTCGTGGTGTCTTACTGAATTTTGGCATAGAAGCGTACGTTGCAGCAGAGATCTCTCAATTTCCTGCTGTGATATTCAACATTCAGACCACCATCAACAATTAAGCATAACAAGGGTAGACCCAACGAAAGAAGGATTTCAGGTGGGGCTCTTTGCACACTTCTGAACTCAGGCAAAGGAGCATCCTTATATAGAAGATCAGGGAAGCATTGACGACATTTGTATACCTAAAGCCGGAATGCACGAGCAGAAACTACCTATCGTAAACCAAGCGTATTTAATTTGGTGGAGTCATTATATGAATGTAGATGGACTCGGTAGCCCAAATTGTAACTGTGCTTCTTCGCCGTAGCATACAGTACTCTACCCATCTTACTACTATGTTCAGATGCTTCGACGTCTTTCCAGGCTACTAGCCCCTGTCGCTAGGCTTGAACCTTTAAAACCACACTTAGAAAGATCAAATCCTCGCCATGTGCTAAATTCAAATTTTATCAGCTCCGTCAAAGAGGTGTCCGATGAGCAGAAGCAATATACCATAACCAACTACGACACTAGAATATGGGTCAACCACTACCTTGAAGCTGTTTTTCAAAGAGATACAAATCAGGCTCTTCATGTCTTGAGTAAATTCAAAGACAAATGCAGAGTCAATCGAAATCGTTCGTCCTTTCCACGAAACGTACAGCTCTACATCTCATGCTTGAGCACTATGATGGCTCAGGCGGCTTCTACATCCGATGGGTCTGAAAGAGAATTCAATGATATCAAAGCAGCGAAGGAGGAGCTTGATCAAATACCTTCATTCATTGTTGAGAATGCCCTGCCATCCCAGTTAACTCAAATACGAATGCAACTTATAGTGGCGCTTGCAAGGAATACAGACAAAACCCCCAAGCAGCATAGCCTAAGGCGCCAGAGAGCGAGGAATTTGGCTTTGGGCTTTGCTCAAGAGCATCTCCACTCTCGTGAGCTTTTGGAGAGTTTTGTAGCCTCAGAATATCCAGAAGCTTTGCGCTCCTTCAAAGCTCTTTGGCCCGATTTTGGACAGTCTTTTGATGATCATACAGCTAGTATTGATGTGAAACCATTTTTGGATAGCAGTGGATCCATGAGCTTCACGAGTCTCAACGACTTCATAAAATCAACGCGATTTCAATACCATTCTGATGCCCGCCCTATGTATCAGATTTTCGACTCGCTAGACTCTGCCGAGAAATCCAGATTTTTTGATGCTTACTTAAAGCACAACAGGGCTCGGCAACTCGAAGTTGAGCACTATTGCGGTGCTCTACAGCAAGCTTTCACGCCTAGACATCACAATTTAGCATTCCAAAAATTCAGCACATTACACATTCAATGGCTTCTGCAATGGCACTTAAGCATTGTGGAAGCACTTAAGACTCTCGATCCTGTCCAAAATCGAAGTCTTTCAAAATTTGCATTTTTCTACACTACATATCCCGCTGAGAAGCTAGCATCATTAGTGTTGAGTAATATGCTTTCCTTGACACTATCCTCAGGCCTGGTTGGAACGTTAAAAATGGCCAAAGCGATTGCGAATTCCTTCAAACAATCTCTACGCACCGATCAAAATTTAAAACCCATACTAAAACAGGTCAATCACTACCTCAACCAGGAAGATTCCATTGAATTCTTTTGTGGTATGATCAAACTTGTGCTTGAGACATGTATTCTACCTAGAGACTCCATTCTTCCGAGAAGCGTCGAGGGCCAATCTTTATTCTCCGCTGGATATGAAAAAAGCTCCACCGACAGATCTGCCTTCTATAAGTCGGGCATTATAACTCTCAATAGGGAGATATTGCATTTATTTCAAACTTACGTCGACCTTTTGCATGGCGGGTCTGTTTTATTGCCAATGCTATGTCCACCTGATAAATGGATTTCACCAACAGAAGGTGGGTACTTGGAGGGTCTTGCTCCGTTGGTGCGTTCTTCAGATGAGAAGACTACTTCTAAGTATATCAACAAAGCGCACGCCACTGGTCAGCTTAAATCAGTCTACGATGTCTTAACTGAGCTCGGATCTCTTAGATGGGTCATAAACAGTAAAATGCTCGAGACATATACAGAGGGTCTCAAGATTCAAAATGGGTTCTTACTGATACCAGCACCCTTATCTGAGCTAAAGATTCGTGAAATTCCCGAGCCCAAGAAAAGCTCTTACAGAACAGATGATGAGTATGAGGGAGCTAAGAGAGCTTTTGCCAAGCAGAAGCAAGAAGCTGAAAACGAATACTTCGGTTTGCGAGGGAATCGAATATCTTACGAGCTTATAAACAAGGTTGCATCGTCATTTGATGCCAACGGGGATGTGCTCTACCTTCCGCATAACCTTGATTTTAGAGGAAGAGTTTACCCTGCTGTATCATCCCTATCTCATCACAACGAAGACTTAATAAGGTCCATTTTGATGTTCTGGGATGTCAAGCCGTTAGGCCCAGATGGTTTCAATTGGATCAAGTATCAACTCGCGAATCTTTACTCAAAAACGAAGCTTGACATGGATGAGTCGATAGCGTTCGTCGATCAGAATTGGTCAAGCATCATTGATTCTGCCTCTCGTCCCTTCAGCGGTGATCAATGGTGGACAAAAGGTGACAACCCATGGCAAAGTCTCGCTTTATGTAGAGAGATTTGGCTGATAAGTGAATTCAATGGCCCACCAGAAGAATACCGGTCACGGATTCCTGTTCATCAGGACGGCACATGCAATGGACTTCAACACTATGCTGCGTTGGGAGGTGACAAAGAAGCTGCCAAAGCTGTTAATTTACTTCCAAGTGAGGATCGGAACGACATTTACATCAAAGTGCTCGAGCTTGTGAAAAGCAAGATCTTGAATGATTTCAAAAGCCAAGAAAAGTCAAGTAAAGATTTGGCAGAGATAAGTTATCCGTTGCTCCTGAGGAAGCTCATAAAAAGAACTGTCATGACGACGGTATATGGTGTCACCTACTTCGGTGCTGCTCGACAAATCGAAGAGAACATTGATCATCTCAGTGAAGACACAAATGCGATTGTGACCTCGAAATATTCAAAAGGGCAAGTTGCAACGTACATTGCAGGAAAGGTGCTTCTGTCCATCACAGAATTGTTTTCAGGAGCCCAGGCGATACAAGATTGGTTGCTTCGCAACTGCTTACGATGTGTCAAATCTTTTTCAGCAGATGACGTTCGGTCGCTAAAGCACATTGACTTTTTTGGTCTGAAACATTACCAGCCAATGATGTGGAGTTCCGTCTCTGGCTTCCCTGTGGTGCAGCTTTACAGGCATGATGTCAAGAAGGAAATTGTAACTCCGCTACAAAAAGTCATGGTTCTACAGAAATCCAGGGTAAGCCACATGAATGTGAGAAAACAACTTAACGCTGTTGCACCTAACTTCATCCATTCTTTAGATGCGATACATTTACAGATGACTTGCTTACGGGCAAATCAACAAGGCTTGAACTTTGCTGGGGTGCACGATTCTTTCTGGACGCATGCCTGTGATGTTGATGCTCTCAATACGATCATCAGACAAGAGTTTGTCAGGCTCCACCATTCTCACATCATTCCAAACTTGCGAGATGATATGATCTACACCAACCGAAGTGGAATGCAAGTTGTGTGGGTTAACAATTTAGAAAGTCCAGCTTTCGTGGATAAAGTACAACAATTGAGGCAAAAGTACAGTCTTCAGAGTTCCCGAAAAGGTAAGAAGTTCTTCAACGAATGTCTCGAGATCGAAATCCAGAATCCAGAGCATGTCTTGGCTTTGGTCGATCAGCACAAGCCTCGGCTTTGGTTCCAATCAGGGAGCAGTAGCGCAGTCGCCGAACGATACGATGAAGACACTGGTGAAAAGCAATCTGTGTCGACTAAAACGCACACGCCGGTGTTGGTGATGGTCAAAATTCTTCCTGAGCCGCCGGTGGGGAAACTCGATATTGACAAGGTGCTCGAAAGCAAATATTTCTTTTCTTGAGTAACCCTTATTCTTCGTCTATCATCTTTTGCAAGCGAGAGAATATTCGATCGCGATGAATCGCCAACTCGTCATCTCCTTCATCCGCAAAAAACCGTTGCCTTTCAAAAGTTTCGTCGGGGTCGTATATGTCTTCTGTATGGTTCATGAGGTCCTCGTAAAGGTTGTCGAATTCCTCACCGCCCCTGGTTTGGATAGTGCCTTCGAAGTCTTCGGGTGTTTCTAGCACGGCGACCCCGTTCTCCACATCCTCCTCCTCCTCCTCAAAATTTGCATAGCTGTCACTAAAAGCACCAGCATCCTCGTCCTCTGGATAGTCATTCTGGTAGAAAGACTCGGCGTTGGAGTCCTCGTCGTCAGACTTGTTGGGAAGATTGTCATCGTCCAGTTGCATAAGGTCATAATTCTCGTCGTCAAAAAACCGTATATAACCAATTTGCGACTTGGGATAGTTTGCTTCTGTCAATGGCTCCAGTTCCGAAAGCTTGTAAGTATCGAAGACGTAGTCAACTTCAGTCTTCTCGGGCGACGTCGATGACGTAGTTAGAGAAGGCTCACGTTGAGCTTCATTTGGCTGCCTTCTGGGCTTGCGGTTTTTACGTGTTGTGGGCTCGTCCACTGTCAAGAAATTGGCCACCATATCGGTGAGTTCATTGGGAATGACCGAGTCTTCGAGAGTGTGTTTTTTTGGAATGACGAACTGGCGGGCATCTCTCCTGTCGTTCTTTGACTCTGCCAAAAGTGATTCCAATGCTGCTTGACTCTGCTCAAGTTCCTCTGTTTTCTCCAACTGAAATAGCCAGTTCCTTTGTTCACGAGGAGAAGGGTGAGCAGAGGTGTTTGGGGTAGATGGCTTGGATTTCTTAGACGGCTGCCGACTTTCCAAGATCAATGCCTGTAGAGGATCATCTCCTCTTTTTCTTTTTATTCGTAAAACCTGGGGAGGTGCGTGGGACATCAGCTGTAAGTGGAGTGTGGGGGTTGATTTCCTAATGATTCTGCGATATGAAGGACAGAGGTGGTGCGAGTAGGTGCAATTTGCAGCCATTTCCTCAAGCTCCTAAAAAAGTCACAGAGAGACAAAAACTATCGATCATGTCGAGTCTTGCTAATTCCAGCTTATGCTTCTTTCACCGGCAATTGAAACGAGCATCCCATCTCGTTGTGAGACAACAGCTTGAACCTGCCCAAGACATTGTGGTAGTCACAGGAGGATCTTCTGGCTTGGGTAAGGAGATTGCCTCCCAATTTGCTGGGCTAGGCGCCAGGGTAGCTATTCTAGATATCGCCATTCCCCTTGAAAGTCAGCAGCTTCCCGCTGTTCTGTACTTCAGATGTGATGTGGGAAACCCGGACGATGTTCTGAAATGCTATAACCAGGTCAGCCTGCTTCTAGGAACACCAACTGTGCTTGTCAACAATGCAGGCATCACTAGCAACAAGACCGTTCTCGAGTTATCCCACGAAGAAATCGAGCAAATTATTAGGGTCAACTTGCTCCTGAGCTTTTTCACCATCAAGGCCTTCCTTCCTGGAATGCTTCAAAAAAAGCGTGGCTACATAATCACAGTTGGCTCCGTTTTAGGCTATATGTCACCAGCACGCCTCAGTGCCTATGGAGCGTCCAAGTCTGGTTTGGTGGCTCTCCATGAGCTGCTCACATATGAGCTTGGTTCTCCGCTGCTCTGTGCTTCTGGTGTTAAAACTCTTCTCGTCTGTCCCGGGCAGATGAAAACTACCATGTTTGACGGTGTGACTACACCATGGCGGTGGCTTGCGCCTGAGTTGGAACCGCAGAGTGTTGGGCGTTCCATCATCGAGGCTATTGAGCACGGAAGACAAGGTGAGATCAAGCTTCCGCTATATGGCAATATCTTGCCAGTCTTTCGTGCAATGCCCTGGCCGGTTACAGAGATTGCGAGACGTCTCTCTGGTATAGATGAGAGTATGCTTACCTTCAAGAAGCCGCAGCAGAATCAGGGAGACCTATGAAGTTTGTGTCATTCACACGAGCACTCTCGTTAAAACAAGTCGTCAATGGTGAGGTTTTGCGGCACCCATGCGCAGCCCCCTGTTGTGTCTGAAAGGATAAGCTGAATCGGAATTTTGTGGGGGACTCTTTTGCGTAATTGTTCTTCAATGGCAGGTAGCTTTATGTACAAATCTTCGACGAACTTAACCCTGAAGAAGGCTAGTATCTCGTCTGGTGGTAAGTGGACTGACAAAGTATTGGCTTGAGGAAGTGTGATCTTGTCGCCTTGAACTGAAGGATCAATATCAGCGAGCACCAATTCTAGGAACGAAGTCTCGGGATCTAAAAGAGTGGGTTCACCGTTGTGTATCTTGAAGGCCTTTGACACCACATAGGATATACTAGGAATTGTGCCCGCAACAAAAGCAAGGGTGGAATAGACCCTGTTGTCGGGTTGCACAGCTATCTCGCCGAGCTCAGCTAAGGTGTATTCGCTCTTCAAGCTGCCATTGGAGTCCAGCGTAAACAGAATGGGGTACTCTCCATCTTCGTTGTTACTTCCCTGGGTTTGTGAAGGAGGCACTTGAGTCAAAAATTGAGTGTTTTGTATTACGGGCTGACTTTGTTGCGAGTGGTCAAGCGCCAGCAGAAGCGGCAGCCCGTGTATTACCGGCTGGGCTGACGCAATGTCTCTTCCACGGTTTACTTGGCTGAATTGTGATGCTGGCTCAAGTATATCTTCAAGGTTCTGTTGGGAGTCGATTTCGGAATCCAGGTTTTCGATTTTCACTGGAGCCTCCATAGACTTATCTAATTGTGTCTCTGGCGTATTCCCCTGCAATCTTTTGATCAAGTCGGACGGTTTAAAAGACATTTGATCCGGAACATCACACAAGGGCAGGCACATGAATCTTTCCCAAAATCCCGCAATATCGGGAGTGGTATCCACATCGACGACTCGAGCCTTGGTTATTGTTCCGGTGAGTTTGTTGACGGTCTTTCTGAGCTTCACTTCAATGCACAATAGACAAAATTGCGTGCTTACATCAATCCAATTTGTGTCATCAGTGGCAGTCTCGAAGAGAGCCTTATCATTAGTGGAGGCGGCGTATTCCAAGCACAATGTTCGAAGGACACTAAGTGGAATCTTTAGATCAAGGAGCTGATCACGAGGAAGCTCATGGCCTCCAAACATGTTGACGCGACTCCGTTCACTGACCACATCTTGGTTACCGGAATAATCCGTGACGATGACATCAGAGCAATCGGATGTGTTTACTCGAAGCGCAAGAAGATGCACGTATAGATATCCTGAATCATAACTGCGAAAACTGTCCCTATTTTTCACCTCCAAAAGTTTCATCAAGAGAGTGGTAATAATCAGTGCAGGAGATACAACGCGCCTCTGTAGTTTACAATTGTTCCCTATTGATTCCCGAGGTAGAAATTTATTGTCTATGAACGGTAGTCGGCATTGATCGTGACATATTCGTGAGTCAAATCGCATGTCCAGAAAGTAGCTTCTTGACCACCACCGGTGCCCAAGGACACATGCACCTCTAAGTCCTCTTCCTTTAATATCTCACTAGCTCTGGCCTCATCGACCATCTCGGGCTCACCATTGACCAATAGCGGGAGTGATTTGCTACCGTCCTTAGGAACGAAGGATACAGAAGTCTTGGTAGGGTTGATCGAGTTTGAACCGACGTTGGCGTACCCCACAGCACAGAGAATTCTGCCCCAGTTGGCATCGTTTCCAAACATGGCTGTCTTGAAAAGAGAAGAGTTGGCAATCGAAGAGGCGACTTCCTTAGCTTCACGGTAAGACAATGCATCTTTGACTTTGATAGCGATGAACTTGGTAGCTCCCTCGCCGTCACGGACCACCAACTTGGCCAATTGCTGAGCAAAATCGGTCACCTCGGCACGAAGAATGGAGAACTCTTCAGCTGACTCTGTGGAAGCGTCAATCAAGTCTCCGCCGGCTGCACCGTTAGCAATGGCCACAATTGTGTCGTTGGTAGACATGTCTCCATCTACAGAGATGGAGTTGAACGAGCGATCCACGGCGTACTTAACAATCTGGTTCAATGCATTCAGACTGACCGGAGCGTCCGTCGCAAAAAAGCCCAAAAGCGTTGCCATATTTGGGCATATCATCCCTGCGCCCTTCGCCAAACCAGCCATGGAGTAAGTTATCCCGTTTATCTCGAATTGCTTGCTGACAAGCTTGGGGAATGTGTCAGTCGTACAAATCGCCTCAGCACAGGCTATCCAATGTTCGTGAGAAGATCCCAAGTTGCTGAGAGCTAGTTTTGGAATACCTTGCAAGATATTGTCGATGGGTAGGTTCTGGCCAATGACACCCGTAGACATCACTAGCGTGGAGTCCTCTTTATTTTCCAAAACAGCGTCCGTCACTCTGACCATATCTTGTGCGTCCTTCAATCCCTGTGTTCCTGTCACAGCATTTGCGTTTCCTGAATTAATCACGAGCGAGCTGATACGGCCGTTTTTTTCCTTGATAATCTTCGACGATATTTGCACGGGAGCAGCCTTGAATTTGTTGGTGGTGAAAACCGCCGAGGCAACACTTTCGTTGCCAGACACGTTGTGTAGCATCGCTAAATCTAGCGACCCCACATTCTTTTTCACGCCAGAATGGATCCCTCCAACGATAAATCCTTTGGGATAGCTACCCAGCTTCGGCACAAAACGCTCTGCTTTCGTAATTGGAGCGAGTATGCGGGCAGAGTGTCTCATGCTACTTTAATTGTGCTGAGCTGAAGAAGGAGGGTGAACAGAATGTTATCTAACGCGGTGAGAAAAGGTGGAAGAGTCATAAGGCTGAGATAACGAATCGCACACGCGGAATTTTAAATGAGCATACACAAGATATGTCTGATAAAAGAGGAGGCTTCAACGTAGAATTTTTTTATCATTACAGCGTTCATGAAGGTGATGTTTCTTTAATTTGGCTCCAGTCACCGATGAGGGATTGAAGTGGCTTGTTGCGGATTGTGCAGATACAATGAGCCTGAACCGATAATTTAAAAAAAGATTCCTTAGGAGAAACTCTATTGCTTGAAAACAATAATTTCGAATTTCATAAAGACAAAGAATTTATGAAAAACCCGGTGTGTCCAACGCTATAAGCAGCTTGTGGTTCCTTCATATAGTATGGGAACCACTGAGAGCGAAAATTCGAAAAATCTGATCTCACAGGACCTACTTAAATTGCAAGATGTCTGCAAAAATGTTTCAAAAATTGCCCAAGTCTCCCTTGGCCAAGCAGATAAGCAGGCTCAATATGATAGCCGGATCTTCCAAGAACGCCTATCGGTTGGGAGAAAACACAAAGAAAATCGAACTCGTTCTTTTAGAAAAGAATATCATCGGTCCACGCACAGGTTTGAAGAGATTCTTGAAGCTACAGTTACCCACATTGAAATTTCATAATGACAATGTTGACTTCTTCTGTACCAGAGTCAGAGCCACCAGTAAGGAGGATATCGCCAAGGTCCCCACCAAGATCATCATTCATGATGCATCGAACAATAAGACCGAAATCGACTGTCACTTGCTTGACGAAAACAAGATTCTTAAAAAGTTGATTGCAGCCACCGGCGCCACTCCCGTCCCTGAATCTGAAATACCTCATCTCCAACACCCCTTCATAGCATTATAATCTTATAATTTGTACATAGAAATTTACACATCATTGAGTGAAATGCATTTTGACTATCTATTCGTTTATCTGGTCTTTTATGAGAGAAACGCGGCTATCTAGATGCTGTCTTCATGGAATTGCAGGGTTAAGATTCGAGAAACTTCAAGAGAGCATCGCGTCCCTTGAGCTCCATTAACTCTTTAATCCTTCTGAGTTCTTTGACCTCAGACTCAAAGACCTGCTCACCCAGTGAAATTGTGGAAGCTTCAGAATTACCTTTCGTGGCAGCAGCGACAAGTTCATCGAAGTTAAGATGCTGTTGCGGCTGTCTGGGAATCGCAGCTTCCCGCACATTTCCGTTGAAAAATTGAAGATCTTTCACCGCCTCATCGTCTCTCGAGTGTTCCGCTTCTTTCTTCAAGTCGTACGTTTCTAATTCCTCGAGCACAGAAGCTTTGCTCGAATTCCCACCTTTGTGTATGAAGTCAAGAAGTATTTGCTTCTCAGGCACGCGATAAATAAATGGCTTTTGATCATGGTCATCAGCGTTGGTCATAAGTAAAATACGAGCCAGTTTCTTTGATGACTTCGCCACAACCTTGTCATTGACTGTGTAATTTTCAAGGTATTCTGGAATTTTGAATTGTGGAGTGGTGTCATCATCATTTTCTGTGTCCAGCCCCTCATCATTTCTTGACAAGAACTTTGTGACGTATTCATTTTTGCTGGAAATAAAATCCTCTTTTTGAAATTGAATGTAGTCTTGTAAAGTTGGTTGCTTGTTCTCAGCAATAAAACCTTGGTCTTCGAATTTCACTAAAAAGTTGCTAGCCTCCATTACCTTAAGAAAGTTTGAGTGAAGGCCGGAATCAAGAACAGCAGAGTCCCTGAACGATCTTCTGTCAGACCAGCTGATAGGCACAAGGTTCTCAACATGATTTGGGCACCTCCATTTGAGCCCTATTGTCTTGGCCAGAGAAACTGGTTCTGGTAAACAGTCCAAATGCCAATAAAGTGGGCAGTAATCACATGAAACCAATGTTCTTCTTTTGAGGCCTGACTCCCTGCAGCGGTGGCACAAAAACGGCCGGCCGTTTTTATCGTAGAGTGAGTCGACGTCTAAATCTTCGTTCTTGTTGAAGCCAACGATCTGGGACCCATGCATTTTGCTGTATGAGAGTTCGGGTTTCAAGTGAGAGTCTGTGTAGTTGCCTTCCGGACCAGTAGTCACATCTATGAAGGTGGCATCTCTTAGCTTTTTGGGTAGCCTATACTCCGTAGGGTTGCAACCATGCATTGAGTTGATTAAAGGTCCAAACATGCCAACATCATTATGATACTCCCTAATGTCGATTCCTTGGGCCGCACGGCATTCATTACAGCTCCAATTATCCTCTGGGATTTCCTGAATGGGAGGCTCACAACAAAGAAGATGAAACGACTTGGGACAGGTGTCGCAGCAAATGAATACACCAGTGCCACCACATGTAGCACAGAAATCATCATTGCTATTTGAATCGTCGGATTCTGGTGTTTGGTCCGTGGCAGGCGCTAAGCCTACTGTAGGCTGCTTCTTGGGGGATGTAATTTTGAGTCGTTTCGAACGTGACACGGACCCTGGAGCAGAGCTGGTAGATGCCTGTCCCCTGCGCTTGGACTTGGGCGTGGCAGGGATTCTGATTTTCAAGCCTGAAGGCGACGATGTGATGTCGGGCTTCTTCTCCAGGTTTGGTTTCCGACCTCTTTTCTTGCCTTGCAAGGGAGTTCGTAAATCGGATGCAAACAGGATCGACTCAGATAAAGGGGTTTCGAGTTGGGCTTTGTATCGGCTTTCCATTTCAGCAGTGTCTGCGTCACTTGGTATCGGGGTTGGTTGGGGCGAAATATCGAATTTCGACTTCCTTCCTCGTGGAGTTCCAGTTGAAGCACGCTTTATTTTCTGTTGAGGTGGAAATGCTTCAAGTGGATAACCTGAATATCCTGGCTTTGGAGTGGCAAGCTCGGGCTCTATAAATTCAGTGGGACGACTATCCTGGGAGCTTAAATTTAACCCACTAGGCGAGGATGTATAATACAAGGAATTCATTCGTGAGGTATCTGACAGAAGAGGACCCAAAAATACATCCTCAAGATTTGGCCCCTTCCCCTGACGACTCACAATACTCGGGCTACCTTCTAATTGCCCTTGTCTCAAAGATGTTGTTTCAACCCTCGCAGACTTTCGTTGCGCTGCCAACTTCTTTTTGCCTAGAGAGCCTGGCTTTCTGCCTCTCTTTTTGGGAACTTTAACTTCTGGAGCTGGCTTGAGCAGCTTATCAAGCCTCGGCCGCCCACGCCCTCGCGGAGCGGCGGGCTTGTTCGGTTGCACTGGATCTACCATGCGATTAGGAATGAATTTGTGAATGCAAGAATCCCAACAGCAAAATTTTGAGGAACAGCTAGTTGATAATGCTGAGATCGGGAGTTAGTGATCTTTGCAGAAGGCTGGTTCTTTTATGGGACGTGAACTCAGATCTGTTGATCAGTAAAAGAGAGTGGGTCGAAATTTTCCATCGCGTTTTGTTGTAATGTGACAGGGAATATCATCCAAAGACGGTGTTCTCGTAACTGGTTTTTTTCAAAAAACCTTTCAAATCCGAAATTCTGTTGATGCTTTGGTACATCTTTTTTTTTAAAAAGTTCTGGTGTCGATTTCACAACGTTGGCACTGAACAATGAATTAAGTATTCCAATACCCACTTACTCCCTTACTCACGCCGCCTAAGAAATGTCTCAAAGTAGCGATATTCCAATTTTTGTATTTTTTAAGCAAAAGACATTATAAGCAAGGGATATAATATCCGTAAATTAATTAGTTCGAAACTTGCTTCGTTATCTTTCTGTGAATACAGTAGGGAGAAAGGGGCACAGGGCTCTTTGAAAATAGACTTGAGTTTTTATATTTTTGGGGAATGCAATCGTTGAAGAAAAGCTGTTTCTAAATCAAGTGAAAGGCCAATGATGGTGCAACTGTCGGACTTCCTCAACCCCCAGTTTTTGTGGCAATTTATATAATTCTTCTGATCAAATTGAATTGTGTCTAACACCATTCAGATTTTAATCCACCAGTTCTTTCCTCTTTACGAAGTTACGATTCTCCTACCGTCCTAATATTCAGGGAATTATTATACGGAGATCCCATAACTTTCTTACGGAGAATCCATGCGTGGGACCTATCTTTACAGCTCCTTCTTGTTAAATAATCTTCTTTATTTTGTTTTTTTAATACAAAGAATATAGATATTCAATATCTTAAGATGACTCGGCAGTGGCCTTCTTAGCTGGCTTCTTCTTCTTCTTCTTTGGTTTTGGCTCAGGCAATGGTTCGGCAATGAACTTCTCAAGTTCCTCGTCTGTGACCTTTTTCTCTGTCTTATACAACTCAGGGTTGAAAGATGGGAAAGTATACTTCACAATGCCATTCTTGGTGATAGCAAAGGTCGTGAAGAACTGGGCTATGTATGAGTCGGCAGCACCCTCCATGATATCGTAAGGCAACACAACCTCATGGTTGCTGCACTCAATCAAACCCACACGAACTTTTCTAGGCTCGTCAAAGATTTTGACGTTTGCTGGAAAGTTGCCAGAAACCTTTTCCTTGAATGCCTTGAGAGCCACACGAGACGAGTTCAATTTGAGGGAGTAGTTGTTACCGGTCAACTTGTGCAAAGTAGTTTTGAAATTGGATTTCTTCACCTTTCCATCACTGGAGGTGGAGATTAAGATATCCAAGCCAAAGACATCGAGCTCCTCAAATCTGTGGGTATCCATTTTGTTCTTGTGCTCCTTAGCGGGGTTCAAGATGACCTCTTTGGGACCGTACATGACACCACGCTCCTGGTTATGAGTCAACATGCTCTGTACTGCTACCATATCAAAGTCTTTGACAACCTTATCGACGATGTTGGTGACGTCAAAATTTCTGTTTCCAGCTTTGAAGGTTCTGATGGCAGCCTCAGAGGCATTCCATGCAGCATGAAGCAAGTCGGCCTTCTCACCGGTAATTGGTTTCTCGATGCTTTCACCTACAACCAAAGTATCGGCTACTATAGCTGGGAAGCCGTCAATCTGAACACCAAGCATAATGTTCACAACATCACCATCCTTGAGTGTCAAATTTGCATCATCTTCAGCGGATTCAGGAGACAAGTGAGCTGGAATGTTGTTGGGGTTGACGCAAGTGGGAAAAGCGATGCCCTTTTGGGTTTTGTTCTTTTTGGATGTGTACACATTCAGGAGCTCTTCCTCCATGAGCTTGTCGCCCAATTGGCAGATGTCAAAGATTTTTGAGTCAGCTTTGACGGTTTTTCTAACCTCAGCCAAGACCTTAGATGAGATAGATCCGGCAATCTTGTACTTCTCGACGACGTCGGAATTGTTGATCGAGTAATCGATTTCGGTGGGTTTATTTTCCGCTATACGTTAATAAAGGCAATTAAGTCATGGTTTTCTATAATGAACTTACTTGTGGTAGACATGTTTATTTTACCAGAAAAGAATCTGTGGTTGAAAGCTTTTGCGTACCAGAGTTGAAAGATGCAGGCGAGTGAGGTATCCTACCAGGACACTACGTGTCTAAGATTCGGCAAATACCGTTAAAATAGCCACTTTCGGACGGAAAAGACATTTCTTTTGATGATTGAGCCTTTCTGGGGATCTGGCTTTAATTCTTGAGGCACGGCTTGAACTCAAGAGGTCGATCGAAATTCTCGTCCACGCCCAAAAAGTGAGGTGAACAAATTCTCCCAATGTATCATCACTGTAGCAAAGCGATCATTGGGCTGTCCTACAGCTTATTCCAACAAGATCAATCTCTCTTGATTGAAGTAACTTGATCTTCAGGTGGATCTTGCAAGACGCTAATGTCACGTGAGCGCTTCTTGCGTGCACAGCTACTTGAGAAGCTCTGGTTAAATCTTCCATACCTTTCATCCTCCAAATTATTGCGAATATTGTTAGGTTAAAGCTCATTTGGAGTCTTTCGATATGGAGAGAGAAAAGCGCTCTTCAAAATTTGGAAGCAGACTTTCCTCCATCTTCGCTTCTCTGGACTATTCTCACGGCCAGCAAGAGCACGAGGCAAGGTCAATTAAGTCAAAGCTGTCCTCTGGCAGCCTCAATCCCTTGAGCAAACCTCCCCTAACTAATGTGTCATCTGCTCATCTGCCGCTTTTGCAAACTCTCAAGAGAGATCTGTCGAATTATCCGCTCAGCGATTCACTGTCAGTAGAGGCCAGAAGCAACGAAAAGGTCTCCCTGCCGAAGCAATCAAGAAAACTAACAAGAAAGCCGCCTCCTCCAGATGATGATTTGAATCTGTTCTCGAACCCCCAAAAGCACAAGGCATTTGTGCCTCACTTGCAACATAAAGATCGACAACACAATTCAAGCGTGGACACAAATGCGACAAAGCCTGATAGTTTGGATGCAATGATCGGCACATTGGAAGATGAAATACATCAAATGATGAATCCCTTGAATGCTTCCAGGAATGCGCAAGATGTAATCCCTGTTCGTGAAAATAAAGATCTTCTGCCTGATCCCAATGAAGAGCTGTTCATCGACGCAAACGGCTCTACCACAAGCCTTGATGATTTTTCTTTTGGAAAAGTTGAAAAGTCGTCGCAATCTCAGCCTTTTGAGGCTGGCTCTTATAATCAAACCCCAACAATGGATCCAGGTGAAGCAGGTAATGTTAAAGCTGCAAATCAGTATCCATTTCCACATACCGCAGGCGCAAATAGTGACGCTCCACTTTCTCCGTCTCACTCGTTACCCAGCAGTCGACTAAGCGCAGAAACTAGCAACTTTGAAGCTGGACTGTCCGATTTGCATAAGGCATATCAAATGGAACCTAATTCACATGTTAGCGTTGATAGCCTTCATTTCGTGGAATCTCCTGATCAGAATTTAGGGGAACCACTTCAAACTTTTGAGACTACCCTGTCGTCACTACAGTCGTCAATGCGAAGAAACTTGTTGAGTGGAAATCAATCGGAAATCAGCATGAGTCTGATCGGTAAAGCGACAAGTCTAAACTTCCTGGGTCCTCTGGATACCAGCAGTCAATTAGCTTCAACCCCCATGTTGAATTCTGAGGCACCAAGGTCGCATACATCATTACCTCGTTCACCATACCCTAATGAACTACTTCATGAGGTTTTAACGACAGGATCTTCTGGGGGTAATGTTGCATCCAACGCAAGCACTTCAGCTCTTGATCGAACACAATCGGCAGTAAGAGCAGGGCCTGCTAACCTCCCCACCAGATACCAGCTTCGAAATGCTCCAACATTTTCACCTAATCCCGGCGAATCAGCCATCTCGAAACCTCCGGTCACATCAACCCCGCCTCAATTTAACCACCGAAAGTCTCTGTCTATAAGCTCAATCTTCAGCACAAATTCCAATCGGCATATAACGTTGGGAGCATTAAAAAAGTCCATCACTCTACGACCTGGGGAAGGTGAACGTTCTAATTACGTGCAGACTGTAAGGCGTAATGCTGGAACGTCTTACAATGATTTGGGCCCTGAGACTTGGAAATTGCCCGTTGGAATTCTACCCGTTGACAAGAGACAGCTCGCTCCTACAAATGACCGGTATAACCGCTTGCGTGGAAGTAAGAAGAATCAATCGAGCGGTGTTGGTCTCAAGCATGGTCACCTTGCGCCTAGGCTTCTTGCCGCTGAAGTGGATGAGTCTGAGGGCCTGAATAAATTTGGATCTTTGGGAAGATCAAGCACTTTTCAGAGGCACGAAAGCAAAAAAATCACTCCGGTTTCACTGTCGCTACTGTCAGTTCCGTCCACTATTGTTTCTCGTGGGAACTCCTTGCGTCATAACAGTAGTTCCCCGTCCAGAAGTGGTTCTTTGGCAGGATCGGAACTGAGTTCCATAGTTCCCTCTACGTCTTTTAGAGACTCAGGATCCCATCTTGATACCCAGCCTGAATTATCGCGCCAAACGCTGGTTTCATCGAGACTTTCGGTTGGAAGTGTTAGTGAGGGCAGATTCCTTGAAGGTTATTATCAACACCCAGGCTACCGTTACGAAGAAGAAGTTGAAGAAACAGATCGCTTCAGTCCATCGACAAATGGGACCATGCACAATGCTTTTGAGGACGACGAGAATGACGATAAGCCACGTCTTGTCCTTGCTAATCCCGATAGCGAAAGTAGTGATAACGACTAAACATGCATGAAATGAAAGGACGATTCATAAATCAGTAAATAATAGACCTGCACTAAGCCGTACGCACAGGATTGTCAATAAGTCACGTGGTCTTGATCATGTGTAGTACATGGCCGCGATTCAACCATTCTATCCAGGTGTTAATATCCAAAAAAACTACATCTTTGGTGAGGGTTCACACTGTTCCATTGACCCATCAATCCAATCAGTATTGGACAAGCTTTGAGACTCCTCAGTTAGACCGACAAAATGTCTGATGCAGGGTATATGCTCATTTATGAGCCCAATACCGCGTCGAAAACCAGCGTGTCAGAATTGAAAACACTTTTGGAAAAGAGCAAGGACGAAGTTAAGATTCTGGCCATGAAAAGAATCATTACGGCCGTCTTGAATGGCGATCCCATGCCTGAGTTATTGATGCACATCATCAGGTTCATCATGCCTTCTAGAAACAAGGAATTGAAAAAATTGTTATACTTCTATTGGGAGGTTTGTCCTAAGTTGGACAATCTGGGTAAAATGAGACACGAGATGATCTTGGTTTGTAATGCTATTCAACATGACTTGCAGCATCCGAACGAGTATGTGAGAGGTAATACTTTACGTTTCCTATGCAAATTGAAAGAGGCTGAATTGTTGGAAACCTTGATCCCCAATGTCCGTCAGTGTTTGGTCCACAGGCATGCCTATGTCAGGAAGAATGCCATTTTTGCACTTTACTCCATCTACAAAGTTTCCAGCCACCTTATTCCTGACGCTCCAGAATTAATCTATAGTTTTTTGGTGGAGGAATTTGACTCAGTTTGCAAAAGAAATGCTTTCGTTTGTTTGAGTGACTTGAGCAGAGATGCTACATTACTGTACATCCAAGACAATATCTATCAAATTGACAACTTGGACTCGCTTTTGCAACTCGCCTTTGTTGAGTTCATCAGAAAGGATGCGCAGACAGCTGTAAATTTAAGGCAGCAATATGTGCTTTTGGTCTCGGAAATTATCGAATCGTCCTCTAATGTTGTTGTCTACGAGGCTGCAATAACCTTAATCTCCTTGTCTGCGTCTTCGGAATCGATGATCTTAGCCGGAAACAAATTCGTGGAGCTCGCAACGAAGGAAGCTGACAACAATGTGAAGATTATCACATTGGAGCGTATTAGCGAATTAAACAGAAAAAGTCCCGGTTTGTTGCAAGGTTTGTGCTTGGATATCTTGGGGGTTTTGTCAACTCAAGATATTGGTGTGCGCAAGAAAGCTCTTGATGTGACCTTGCAATTGATTACGAGTAGAAACGTTGAAGACGTCGTGAAATTGCTCAAGAAAGAATTGCAGAAAGCATCAGCTTCGAATGAAGATAACGCGGCTGAGTACAGGCAACTATTGGTAAATGCCATTCACAAGATGGCAATTGATTTTAGTGAGGTTGCAACCAACGTCATTGATTTGCTTTTGGAGTCCATTGGAGATCTTACGACAACTGCTGCTTGTGATGTGATAACATTTGTCAAGGAAGTTGTGGAGAAATTCCCTGACTTGAGAGACTCCATCATCCAAAAATTGATCAAAAGTTTACCTGACGTGAAGTCAGGAAAGGTTTTCCGCGGCGCTTTCTGGGTTTTGGGTGAGTACTCTTTAACTGAACTGACAATCAAAGACGCATGGAAGTTTGTGAGGTCCAGTGTTGGAGAAGTTCCTATCTTGGCCAGTGAGAAAAGGAAGCTTGAGGGTTATCTTGATGAGGTTGAAAGTGAAGTAGATGGTGAAACAGCTTCATCAAAATCTAAAAAAGGCCCTGTTGTCTTACCTGATGGCACCTACGCAACAGAAAGTGCATTGAGTGCACAGGCAGTTTCCGATGATGATGGAGATTCATTGCGCATTCGTAAACTTCTTTTGAGTGGTGATTTTTACTTGGCTTCAGTTTTGGCTTCCACGCTTGTGAAATTTGTCTTGCGATTGAGACGCCTAGAAACTGCCGAAAAGCATTTGAATGCATTGAAGGCGGAAGCTTTGTTGATCATGGTGTCCATACTAAGAGTGGGTGAGTCTAAGTTTGTTCTGAAGAAGATTGATGAGGATTCTGCTGACAGAATTTTAGCATGCATTAAATTCTTGACTGACGATCAGGAGCATGAGCTCATTGAGAAAGGTTTCTTGGAAGATACAAAAGACGCTTATAAAAGCCAAGTTCAGACGGCCCAGAAGAAGCAAGCAGAGTCCGAGGCCAAAAATTTGCATGACAATGCTGAGCATGTCGACGATGCAATTGTTTTCAGACAGCTTGACAATGACGGCGGTTCTTCAGAGGCTCTTGGTGACGATCTTGTTGTTGCTGCAGGGCTGGTTTCCAAAAAGGAAGGTCTTACATCAAGGCTCAACAAACTCTTGCAGTTGACAGGGTTTTCTGACCCGATCTATGCTGAAGCATATGTTAAAGTTCACCAATACGATGTTACATTGGAGGTCTTGTTGGTGAATCAAACTACAAACACTTTGAGAAACCTTTCGGTTGAATTCGCTACTTTGGGAGACTTGAAAGTTGTCGACAACGGCGCCACCGCGAACATTGGACCACATGGATTCTACAACCTTTCAGTCACCGTGAAGGTCACTAGTGCAGATACCGGCGTCATCTTTGGTAACATCGTTTATGATGGCCAGCACTCCGATGACTCCACAATTGTCATTCTCAACGATGTGCATGTTGATATCATGGATTACATCAAGCCTGCCACTTGCACGGAAAGTGCATTCCGCACAATGTGGAACGAATTCGAGTGGGAGAACAAAATTACTATCAAATCGAAGAAAGAATCTTTGAAGGAATACTTGGATGATTTGATGGCTGGAACTAACATGAACTGTTTGACGCCTGGTGCCATTATAGGTAAAGAGTGTCACTTTTTGGCTGCCAATCTTTATTCTCGCTCCTCATTCGGTGAAGATGCATTGGCAAATTTGTGCATTGAGAAACTGGCCGATGGTCTCATCATTGGCCACGTGAGAATTAGATCCAAGGGTCAGGGCCTTGCCTTGTCTCTCGGTGACCGTGTTGCCTCTATCTCTCGAAAGTCAAAGGAGTTGGAAGTTACTCGGGTTTGAAATCTCAATCTGATCCAAAACTAAACACCATTAAGATCATTGAGGTATTTCTGTGTAAAAATAAATTTCAAGATCTCTTCCTTGCTCAGTTGTAGTTGGCTGTGTGTCTCTGGTGACTTGAATAGATGATCATAATCATACAGCCGTAAAATGGGTAGCACATTTATATCCTTGTCTTGTTTATAGAAGTGGAATGGAAATTTTGTCATGAGCTTCTGGACTTCTCCCATCAAATGCTGAAGATCGCCTCTTAAAGTCACGATGTTCAAGTTGCGATTACAATCGTATGGCGCGAAATCTATCAAGCCCGCTTTCTCCAGATACAGCGCTAGCTCGAACTCTTTCGCTTCCACCAATATGTTGATTTTGTAGTTCTGTGATTTGAGAGTGTAGGATTGAGATTTCAATAAATTGTTCAACTCTGCCGTGAGTACATAGCCAAGAAAGACAACCGCCGCCAGGACATTTTCTAGTTTGCCATGAAGAGTTATGATGCGATCAATGCTGAAGGGGCTGCTATCTGACAAGAAGATGGATTCAATCTGATAGTCCGATATCAATCGCTCTTTGAAAGAATTAGAGACAAGTTGTGCTTCGGAATTTCCCATGAGCATCTTCACGTAACAGGATTCCTTTTCGACATTCCTTACGGGGAGTAGCTTTTGGAGGTATGATGTGACTTTATTTCGATCCACAATTGAAAGAATAGGATCGGGAAGTGTTGGGTTTTCAAGGAGCAACGGCTGCTCCGCAACTTTGCTCGATGAATGTGGCTCTATTTTCCTCTTTCGTGAAGCATAGCTTCTAGCATTTCTCGCTCCTCTCTGATGCATTTGAGCTACCCATGATTATGAGAAGGTGTTTTCCAATGTTACATCGTCAGTCACGTGCATCACATTGGAATTGTCAAAGATTGTGTCAATGTAAGCTTCGTATAGCCCCTAGCGTAGTAAGATTGACTTGACTTCTTATCTACTTTTCTTCTAAAGTTACTTTTATGATTTTGGGGGATTTTGTGGGATGCCATCAGCGCCAGCGCATGTGAGCAGAGAAATGTAATTGCAACGCAGTGAATTTGCCTTCTTGTTGGAGTACATTTTTTGCTCGACGGATACCTTTAGTATGTTTCTCTTTATGAAGACTCTCTTTAAGCAGATGTTGCATTCAAGAGCATACGTTCAATGAAAGGCTGCTTCTGCAACCACGGTTGAGATCTTCGATTAAGAACCATCTCTTTTTCAACTCTGCTATGTCAGATCAGTAATTCAAGAAAATTCTTGGGAATGAATACGGCCAAACGAGAAGTATTTTAACCTGCTGATTGAGAAGCCAACAATATTGCTTTTTCTCAGAGACTATGGGACTTCTATGGAAGGTAAGTCGTTCCTAAATCCTATGAGTCTAGGTTGACCGAATGGTCATATCACTTTGCTATTTTTCCAGTCAAGAGAATTTTGAGCTATTGTGCAATATTTTTGATTTTTGTGGAGAACGGTTATTCCGCAAAATTCGCCTGATGTTTGACTATCCTCGCCAATTTTGAGATTGTGACCATGGAATGAAATCACAGATAATCCTGAGAAAAAATGAAAAGCGTAAAGAATGTAGTTACTCAATGCTGATGTGAAATTTTTCCTTTTTTTTTATAAATGAATGTAAACTGCCATCGACAAGAATTGATGAAAGACTGACAGACATCATTGAATCAGGGAAAGATCCGTACACCACAAACCTCATCTCTTGAAAATTTAGTCTTGCATTCTTGGTTTAATCTTCTTTACAATCTTGTGAGCATGGCGAAAAAGGACAAGGTCGAAGAAAGTGGCGAGGATAACTACGATAAGCGTATGGCTGCCGTTTTGCCATTCGCAAAACCACTTGCATCAAAGAAAGTCAACAAGAAGGTGCTCAAGACAGTTAAGAAGGCCTCTAAAGCGAAGCATGTCAAGCGAGGGGTTAAAGAGGTCGTTAAGGCTTTAAGAAAGGGCGAGAAGGGACTTGTTATAATCGCAGGCGACATCTCACCCGCTGATGTTATCTCCCACATCCCAGTTCTTTGTGAGGACTCGTCAGTTCCATACATCTTTATCCCATCTAAGGAGGACTTGGGCTCTGCCGGTGCTACCAAAAGACCAACATCTTGTGTTTTCGTGATTCCAGGCGGCGGAAAATCGAAGAAAGGCTCCGACAAGACTGATGACTACAAGGATGCCTATGATGAATTAGTGAAAGAAATCGCAGCTTCAGAGTAAAGCAAGCGAGAATGACGAATCACCCATTTTTTTAAGTTTGCTTAGACAATCTGTAATATAATTGCATCTATAAGATTTCCAAACGGCCCCTATTGTCACTCGTAGATATGCGCTTGCTTTGATGTGTCTACGTAGGATTCCTCGATCAAGTCCTCACTGCCAACAAACTTGCTATCGGAACTTTCAGTTCTTAGTAACTTCTTCTGGGCCTCGTCCTTTCTGGTGAACTGCCATGCGACAATTGTCATGATCAAACCAAATGCTGAAAGGCAAGCCGTGTAAGTGAACCCAATGTGGTACACGGGTTTGTCCGCTGTATTCCACACAAAGATGGGAACCCATGCTCCCGTGACATAAGCCAACGTATTGGTGCAAACGACAACAAAATTCCTTTTCATGTCGTCCTCAAATAAAAGGCGATTTACCCATGAAAAGATAAATGGCTGGCCGTAAGATGTGGGCACACCTATAAGAAAGTATGTGAACCAATGAAGCCCTCTTGGTATGTCCCAATGTGCAAGAAGAGCACAACCAATTATCGTACATATGAAGTAACTCATGACATAAAAATGATTTTTCTTACCGCCGATGAAGTTGTGGGAGTAGGCCAAGATCAAGGTTACTCCGATTCCGCAAGCTGTGAGAATGGAAGGATACGTATTGTAAACGTCTGGCGATACTTTGAGATCAAGCTTCATCCACGTTTGAAAGGTAGGCTGTGAGTTGGCGGCGCAAGAGTTATTATAAGCCAAAAATAAAAATGGGAAGACGTAAATATGCCAAGTATTGAAGAATCCTTTGATTTTCTTCCACAGGTACCTTTCTCTAGTGTTTAGTTGTGCTCCAATCCGTCTTCGTCTCTCTAAGCCCACCAATCTATCTTCCTGACTGAAGTAGAAAGCATCAGTTGTACTTGGCGTATTCGGGTCAACAATCATGGTGTAGATGCCAACTGGAAATGAAATAACCGCGTCAAGAACAAACATCCACTTAAAAGGGGGCATGGAAGAATGACCAAAATGTTTTAAAACAGCTAGTTGTAAGGGCCCAGAGATCAATCCTGCCGCATTTCCAGCGACAGCAAAGTAAGCAGATCTCGTTGATAGCTCTGCGGCTGAATAGTTGCTTCCAACGAGATACTCTAAGCCGGGAAAATACCCGGATTCCAAAAAACCAAGAAAAAAGCGAACAGCGTATAGGGAATTTATGTCCTTGCAAGTTATCATGAGTAAGGTTAACACTGCCCACATGATCTCGAGGCCTCCTAGGTAGTAACGGGCAGAAATACGATGTAAAATCAAGTTTGAGGGGATTTGACCAATAATGTACCCCACAGTCCACAACGTTCCAAGATAATTAAATTGGTTTTGATTCATGTTGTAATACTCATCCATGCCGTTGACGTAAGCAGTTGTAACATTCGACTGATTCAAATTCTTGATGAAATATCCAAGCATTGAAGAGCTGAGGAGGAAGAAGTCAAGCTTGCAGAGGTACTTCTGCTCCTTTGGATGTTTATTAGTTCCATCCCAAAAAAACTGCTTTATTTTGAAAATTTTTGAGTTTTCTCTTCTGTAAATTTCCTCAGGAGTAAGCTTTAGCTCGAGGTCGATGTAGGGCGCGTCGATGTCTATTGGCTGGTCTTCCACACTGTAGGTCTGGTCTTTATCGAAGCTGCTTTTCGAGTCTTGCTGAGACACTGGAGCAGCAGAAACTCGCCTGGCCTCAGTGATCTCAGGACCCTCAAGTTGACGTTTCAAAGCTTTTAAGTATCCCATCTTGCCGATCTACAAACAGGTTGACTGAACACTACATATTTATAAGTTCAAGACGGTTGCGAAATTGTGTGGTTCTTCGTCGTAACAGCTCCACAATTGATAAGTAATTCGCAGATAACGTGCTATTGTTAGGTAAGCAGGGGGTGAGGCTCACTGTGGTATACTGTGGCAATCGATGCGAAAAGGGTAAAAATTTATTTGAACTAAAGGATGCAGAGCACGATGTGTCAAAAGACGCTTGACAATGTACGCAACAACTAATTATTTGGCCTCCAGCTATTTAATCGCTTATTTCATTTTGGGTAATACGTCGCCTGAAGTTTGAGACGAATTTAGAAATACTTTATAGCAGGACTTGCAAATATGTTGAATATTTTCATTGCGTGGGCTTACGCTAATGCTTAGACACCACAATTTTGCAACAAGCAGTACCCATGAACTCATTTGGCACCCGAACGGATACGCATTAAAGGGCTTTTGTTCTTCCGTCGTCCTTGAATATATAATATGTAGTGTTCCTTTGAAACAAAACATTAAGGTCTCGTGCAAATCATGGACCGCGAGATACTCTGCCCGCATGCCCCACATTTGCTTGTTCGAATATATGATGAGCAAATCGAGGTTACTGTGATGATGTGCCTGATATTGGAATAAAAGTAAAAGGATCAGTCTTCTAATACTCTTGCACCTCGGTAAATCCTCAAATTATCAAGCAGGCCCTCTCATCATATTGGAACTCATCCCCACAGCCGTTATGTCATGGTTATGGTCCATCCCTGGGCCATGAAGAAACCCACATGGACACTCATTAGCTGTAATCGATGTATCTATCGTATCGTCATCGTCAATCGGCGCTGGTGTGCTGGGTTCGGTTATCAGCTTATTCCTTAAGAGTTGAAACCCATCGTCGAGCTTACGCCGCTTTGAATTCGGCTGAATAATTTCTGGCGGGGCCCGCGCCAGAGCTATCATCAGGGTTTTATGAGGCAATCGTAACTCGCCTCGATGTGATGCCTACGCTTTTGTAGCGAGTTTCAAATGCAGTACCATCTTGATGACACCTATATAATGTTGATGACAAGGAAAGCGGGATGACACCAAAGTTGGCATAATTACCTAAATTGATGTGCATGCTTTTGAAGCCAAATAGCTCTTGTAGTAGAATATCACTTACAAGCGAAGAACAATCAGAATACCTTAAACTACCATCTTCTGGTCGGAAACGAAAGAGGAAACATGTAATCTGAGAACCAAACTCGTTCTTTGCTTTTGTTTTTTGGGCATTTTTGACTAATATCTATACTTGCCCTTATCGTGTGGCTGATGTCGAATCACCCATTAAGCTCAAAGTCCTGTGTATAAGTACACCGCCTAATCAAACATCTGTCACACTGCTCGCTATTCCCCGAAATCACAGCACTCCTAAGTCTCCACAAAACAAAATGGGTATCAAAAAGATGTTCAAAAAAAAGGATCCCACTGAGGAAGAGTTAGTGGATACCTTGCAGAATGTTGGAATCTCTACCAAAACGGCGAACCCCCGCCAGGAAAAGTTTGGTGCATTCCGTCAATATGCCCAAGAACGACAGGGAGCTAAGCCAGGTATGGCTCCACGAAACCCTTACGCCAATATGACTGGCAACCAAGGAAATCCATATGCTAATACTCAGAATGGCCAAGATGACGCTCCGACTTCGTATTCGACTAATGGCCTGGCAAATCACAACCCCTATGCGAGTCAAGGAAGTGATTCTCGGCCGTCATCGTCCTCTTCTGCAAGAACTAACCCTTATCTGAAACAGCCAAGCAGAAATCCGCCTTCGTATAGAAGTGGAAATGGCTCCTCCAATGGTACTACACCCAGCCCGTATGGATCGCGCCCACAAAGGCCCAGAGGTGATGATGAGCTGACCCTTGACCTCAACAGAATCCCAACTGCAAATGCTATGTTAAGCTCTAAGAAGCCCATTCGGAAGCCTTATGATACAGCAGATACAGATACTCTAGACCTCAATGCTGATCCCGAGGAGGAAGATTTGAATCTTGAGGTAGACGATTTCTTACCAGAAGAAGAGCAGGAAAATTCAGAAGAGGAAGAAGTTGAGGCAATCAAACAAGATATTAGGTTCGTGAAACAGGAGTCCATCGCGCTGACACGAAATACGTTGAGGATGGCTCAAGAAGCAGACGCATCGGGGACTAATACTCTCGGAATGTTGGGGTCTCAATCTGAGCGCTTGTACAACGCTGAGCAAAATTTGTTACTTGCAGACACTCAGACAAAAATTGCAGACGACAAGGTTGCCGAATTAAGGCGTCTTAATAGATCCATATTCATCCCTGCCTCGGGTAATCCATTCAACAAAAAATCGCGGTTGCGGGAGCAGGAGTCGAAGTTGAAAGCTCAAAAAGAACAGGAAAAGTATCTCCGAGAGACAAATCGCCAGGGTGTTTACGCGAGTGAGCAACGTGTCAAACAAGGACTCTCAAACAACTCCACGCAGTCAGACACTTTCAACAAATACCAAGGAGAGAAACATCTACAACAAGCTCAGAGGTATCAATTTGAGAATGATTCAGAGGACGACGAAATGGAGAAAGAATTGGCATCTAACTTGGATCAAATAGCCGCTTATTCTAAAAAATTGAGGAACACTGCAACAGTGATGGGTCTGGAAGTTGGAGCTCAGAATGAAAGGTTGAGAAAGATTGAGGAAGATGCGGACCGTTTGGACATTAACGTTCACCTCAATAGTACTCGCTTGAACAACATCAGATAAGATTTTGCGATCCGTCCACTAGAGTTGGGCATGATGTATAATCAGCGATATGCTGCTTGTGTCAGTGAGCTTTTGTGAGCGTGTTCAGTTCCTCATGAGTTAAGAATCCATTGAAGTCTTCTAAAACTTGGGAGTGAACAATCAGCAGACAAACCATCTTAAAGCTCGAGGTAGATGTGCTGGCATATTGATGCATATCTTGGTAATGGAATTGCAAGCTAGCAAAAAGTGTACAGACTTCATATTCACGTGTCAAGATTGTACAGATGAGCGATTAACGGGTCTCAGCATTTAAATGCCCTATTCATTCTTCTAGCTCAAAGACTTGATAATCGTTGATACGGCTTTACCATGATAATGCCACCCCTGCCTTAGTTCTCACTGCACATAATGTCACGCACCCCGCCAAAACAAATGTACTGAATATAAGTTCACTATCAGCAGGCTCAAAGCTCGCAAATCAGAAGGTACATCTATCTCAACTTTCCTGAATCTTCACTGCTCACCAGCAATTACTATTCTGTACCAAATACAAACATGGTAAGACATCAAGTCAAGGAGTCTTTCCTTGTGGGGAGGGCACTTCTAAACTTCACTTCTATCTTTGTTTCGCTAGGTGTATTTTTGTTTGGCTTTGAGCAGGGCTTGATGTCATCTCTTTTGACCAACAGTTACTTCAAGGAATATTATCATCACCCTAGTCCTGCAGCCATTGGTACAATGATTGCTATTCTAGAGATTGGGGCACTATTTTCCTCTTTTGAAGCTGGAAATGTTGGAGATAAGATCGGGAGAAGAAGAACCATTCGCTGGGGCTCTTTTATCTTCATTATTGGTGGCTTATTTCAGACTTTCTCACCCAATATCTACGTTTTAGCATTTGGCAGACTCATATCCGGTATCGCAATCGGTTTTCTTACGACGATCATTCCTTGCTATCAATCAGAGATAAGCCCTCCGGATGATCGGGGATTTTATGCCTGTTTAGAATTCTCGGGTAATATAGTTGGCTACTCCACCAGCATATGGGTCGACTACGGCTTTCTGTTTCTTCAAAACGATTTCTCGTGGCGGTCTCCTTTGTTTGTGCAATGTGTGATGGGCATTTTGCTCTGGCTCGGGACTTTCATCATCGTCGAGACTCCTAGATGGCTTTTGGACCACGACCACGATATTGAGGGGATGATAGTCATAAGTGATCTTTACGCTGATGGCGAAGTAGAAGATGAGGTTGCCAAAGTCGAGTTCAGACAAATTAAAGAGAGTATTTTGATTCAGAGAATTGAGGGCGGTGAAAGATCCTATCGATACATGCTCACTCGCTACAAGAAGAGAGTTTCTGTTGCTTGCTTCTCGCAGATGTTTGCTCAATTAAATGGTATCAATATCGTTTCTTACTACGCTCCCATGATTTTCGAAAGCGCCGGCTGGATCGGCAGACTGGCAATTTTGATGACAGGAATTAACTCTCTTATTTACTTGGCCAGTACCATACCCCCTTGGTATTTGGTTGATGGATGGGGTCGCAAACCATTACTTATGACTGGTGCCGTGGTGATGGCACTTTCGCTTTTTTCTATCGCATATTCCCTTTTCTTAGACGATACATACACACCGCAAGTGGTTGTGATTTTTGTCATTATCTTTAACGCTGCCTTCGGTGCGTCGTGGGGACCTATCCCGTGGATGATGAATGAAGTTTTGCCAAACTCGGTCCGAAGCAAGGGTGCAGCCATGTCTACTGCTACCAATTGGCTTTTCAATTTTCTCGTTGGTGAAATGACACCAATTTTGTTAGACTTGATCAAATGGAAAACGTATTTGATTCCAGGGTTCTCATGCATTCTTTCTTTCTTGTGTGTTCATTACCTATTCCCAGAGACAAAAGGCTTATCATTGGAAGAGATGGGCTCTATCTTTGACGACAGCTCTTCCGTCTTCTCTTTTCACTCAGGCTACGGATCAACGAATGATAATGAGTCCAGAAGAAGTATTGAGCCTTCTCAGTCCAGTGGTGAGACTCAACCATTACATCAGACCGCTGCTCAGCTAGCGAGAAATCCCTCGTCAATGCGAAATGAGCCCGATGGTCTCATAACGGGAACGCCTCAGATACCTCAGGTTGTTGCAAGCGAAGCAGTGAAACCGGCAGTTCCTGGATTATCGAACAATGCTGGCCTTAATGATGACGCCACAGCACCACCTTCTTACGAGGCCATCATCAACTTTAAGCGTAAAAAGAACGCTAAATCATGGTTTTCATGGGCTCAGCAAAAAAGTGCAGAATATGAAGAGCTCTCTTAAACTGGAGATTGATATTATACTTCGCTTTTTGCTTTTTATCCTTTAGCGCCACGATGAGCTTTCTTTTTAAAAAGTGCAAGCTTCTACCAATTGATATTTCAAACCTATTCTTTACTTTGTAATAATCATCACTTAGTCATGTTACATTTGACGTTTCAGTTGAGTATTTCGTAGTATGTTTGGAGGCATCTCCTCGTGAAGGGCTAAGCCATCTCACAATACTAATTTGGCGGCAAACCCATAAGCGCGTATTGCGATGAACCCAACCCACCCTGGAACGCCAACTTTAAAAAGCCAAAATCATAAGATCTGGAATCAGCTCAATCACACTCCTTTCAACGAAAAAAGCCAACTCGCTGCCAGCTTGGTCGTGAAGAGGCGGGTTGAGAAGATCAGGCAGGCACATTGCTGGAAGTGATACAGGGGTACAGTCAGGGAATTTTACTCTGAAACAATGTCAAAGTTCATCAATAATGCTAACATTTTAGTTCCACCAATCACATACGCAAACTTTTCAAAAGCCTCAAGCACAATGATGTCAGGCCTGAATATAGTTCAGGTACACAACGTTTGTTTATTTAATCTAAGCAGCACTGTCAGAAAAAATGTTTAAAGCCTCACACGCATTCTCGATTTATGCACACATCACTGTGCCTACTTAAGGCGAGGAAGTTCCTCGTCTATTTACATTCACAATATACCTGTCTTCCCATTTTCAACAAGGGCACACTTCCAACTGCAACTGATCAAGGAGGTATAAAAGAATTGATCTGAAACTCGACTAAGTCCATCACTGTTTAGATAGAAGCCATGTCTTTACTTCTAGATACGTCAACTAGCACCACTGCCTCACCATCCATTACTTCATTGCTGGGTCTCGAACCAATAGCATCGAGCTCCTTGGGTATCAAAAATCCTTCCGCAACCGAGTCTGGTATCACGGCTCAATCCGCCTATACAGCAAGTGGGTCTGGCCACGAGGAGGTGTCAGCATCACCATCGAGATCCAAAAAAACCTCGTCTCAATCTTCCCAAGCAGTGAGTGAAGAAAGCTCTGCGTCAGGTCCCAAGGTTTCGTTGATGTGTGCTGCTTTGATCATGATGTGCTTGTGCCTGGTGATCTCGATCTAGATACAACAATAATGAATTTACGAATATATCTCCTTTTGAAGCTCTGTCTCTTTTGAATTACTGTTGACTACAAAAAAACAAATTAGCTTCAGTATGTTGAACCATCCCGGACCTTTCCGAAACACAGCCAACAACCAAGTCGCGTCTCTTTCAATTCAGTCAACAAACATGTAACAAATGAAAACTTCGTCTCTCAGTAAGTCTATTTCGAGGATGTCAGATTTTCACAAGATGCACGTCAAAAATCCACGACGACCACATTCCTCACAAGTTGGTTTTAGACCAGTACATTCTGACAATCGCTTATATTCTTGAAGTGGCACTTCGCATGAACTCCCAGTGAAATTGACGATGGACAAGTCTACCATAATTTTCATCGTTACGCTTGTGATTGCCTTCACGTTTTTGCGTTGGCTCATCGCCCCGATCCCTCATTCGGTGGCTGGTGAGTTCAATCTCCCTGACCCGGAATCTCAGTCTCAAGATGAAGGTTCACACAACCCAAGGAGATCAACGAGGCCCATCAGCGACTCGATGATAGAAGTCGTGAAGGCGATTGGACCGCAGCTCAGTAACGCGCAGATAGTCTACAGCTTGGAGTCGATGGGCTCGGTGGAAGCCACCGTTGAGCAATTTATGGAAAATGGGAACTTGCCTTATCCACCAGGAGATGAGCCAAGAAGAGAATCTAATGACGAAACAAATCATCAGGATCCTCAAGCGAGCAGCCGAGCTCAAACATTGCTAGAAAAATACGCTGTAGAGGAGGATGACTTGAACGAGGAGGAGAACCTTCCAGAAGGTAAGTGGGGTAAGGATAAACAAGAGCGGTTGAAGTTTTTGCAGAAGCGAAAGGAACAAATGATTTTGCGTGCCAGACGCAGGATGAAAGAGTCTTTGGGAAACGAAGTTACGGGGGATCTTTTGACTGATAAAAGTTGATTGCCCGGTTATCTATTGAAATGAATCAAAAGTTGTGGAAATATGTGTAGGCTCAACACGTCTTTTTTTGATTGAAGAATTAGGGGGTTGTGACTCAAGCATCTTCTCTTCCTGTTTCAGGAATGACTCGATGGGTGGCTCCATAAATTGTGTTATGAGATAATCGCTCAGGTTGCATCTGTCTGCCGTTCCACCTACTGCATTCGTACTTCCTGGAACTTTTGCTTGACCCGACAAGACAGGCAGCGCCGTAGTTTCGTCGAAGGTCTCAGATTTCGTGATCTTTGAGACAACTGTAGCAGGTGTCTTCGTTGTTGAAGCTTCCGTCAGGGGGGCTTCTCTTTTGGTACTAGAAGCCGCATGGTCGACAGAGAAGCTCGCGTTTGAAGCTTCTTTTCCAGCCAGCTGAGCAGGTTGTAACTGTTCGTTCATCGTGAACGTGTCTTGTGCTCTCAAGGGAATTCCAAGGATAGCGTCTGCTAGCAACACAATCGAACAAAATCCTTCAGCAGAGGTGACAATTATACTTTTGCCATCTGATGACCAAGCAATATCAGTTATAGTAGAATAATGTAAGTTTTTCAGAAGACCTAGTGGCCGCAAGTGTTGAGAATCGTAAATGACGACCGAATTTTGTGTTGCGACAGCAAAAATCATTTTATGCGGAAGTTTAAACATCGTGTCGTTCACATCATGGTCCAACTCATATAAAACAGGGCTAAATCTGATCGCAATGGCGGGTTTGTCGAACCCAGAAATGTAACACACTGGTGAGCGGGAAAGTCCGGATCGAACGTGAACGTAAACCGCATTGAGAAAGGTTTCCGAGGATTCATCCTCTTCACGCCAACCTTCTTTTCTAATAATTCCCAGCGTGGATAGTAGTAGAGAGCCGTCAGGCGAGAACGCGAGTCGTCTGAAAAACGATTGTAAGGATTCAGGATGGTAAAGATAGGATGATTTTACTTCTTTTGTGGCAGGATGCAAGGTGTTTTGAGGTACTGCCAGATCTGACAGCAGACGCTCAGATTCAACATTGTCTGATTTGTTGTTTGAATTAGTACCAATATGGTTTTGCAATAGCGAAGGATCGGGGCTTGATGCAAAAGAGGGTAATTCCGAACGGCTTAAGTTTAGCACAATGGATGCCAGATTTGTGCTTTGGCCGGTTCTTTCATGTGAATCGGTTGTGTTATAGCCATCTAATTTCAACAGATATATGTGGAGTGAGCGGTCAGCACTTTGAGTCGCCAAATATTCGCCTCGCGGGTCCCATGAAACACCTTGCACGTAATGGCTATGGCCCATCAAGTCAAGAACCTTTCGGCCAGTGGTAGCTTCATAAATGCGGATGGAGTTGTCCATTGAACCAGCAGCGATGAAGTTGGAGTCGGGGGACCAACTGACATCACAAATCTCCGAATTCGTGTTGAAAAGCCTTTTTGTGCTCCAACTTTCCTTGAGCCCATCATCATGCTCCCCGAAATCTTGAGTCACCTCGTCAGCTAAACCCCAGATGATGAGTAGGCCATCATCACTAGCTGTCGCCAATCTTGATCCAGATGCGTCAAAACGAGCAGCATTGACAGCTTGAGTGTGTTTCCTCAATGTAGAAAGATAAGTGATAGTGGCATCCTTAGCATTCGTCGAATCTGTAGGAGGGTGAATGGCCCAAACACGCACGTTGTTATCCCCTCCACCAGTCGCTAGCCTCGTTGAATGTCCACTTCTAGCTGGTTGAAAGTCCGCAGTATATATTGGCTGATTTTCGTCATGCCAGTGAATTGCTATAGTCGTGGAATCCATCGCGTTCAGTAGTTTGGGGTTCTCAAATTCGATAGCTACGCGTATTTCAATTGCTTACGCGCGTATTTTGATAGCTCAGAGGGCAAGATGTTACGAAGGTAAGGCACATATGTTGAATAGAGAAAGCTTATTTACCATTTAGTCTCTTCTATAGAATAAATTGAAAGGAAAGAAAATACCTGAACACACGTGAATTCATAATGTTCCCGTTGACGCCTGAGGTGGTACTTTTGCCTTGTTTCATGCCTCTGATCCTGATTCACCCCCTCGATGTACCCAAATCCTTCGATCATATTCACGTATTGTGTCATCGTTATGGCAGACTTATAATGGTTCCTCGAAGTTCATCTTTGACCGCATTCGTGAAGCATCCTACTCCAGATAAACTATAGTACGAACCATCGTTTGTCAGTCCTGCCCACGTTATGAATAGAAGACCGGACTCATGCAAAATTTTTCAAGAGGTCAACACCGCAGACTCCACAAATTGCCTCAAGTACTCAGAATGTGAGCTTGAATTCTTTGTCCTCATTCTTCACCTTGTACAAAAAGTTTGATATTATCTCATTCTCACGGCAAGGCGCACCAATAAAATGCTTTTGACATAAAAATGCTGCCTCGGGTTTTGCCACAGTCGTCGTCTGACTTGTTCTTTTTGAGCTAAACGTTTTCTTTCCAATCTCCGATTTGAGGATATCTTCATTGACATCTTGTATGCTTGGAATATTCAAACCATATTTTCTATTATATTTCTCGAGATCTGTTTTGGTGAACGTACTAAAATCAAGCGCATCGAGTTTTGGTTTATCTTGTGGACCATTGGAATGGATGTGCTTTGATAAGAGTTCTTGTTGAGCAGCAACCATCACAGCATTCCGTGCCTTATTTGCGGATCTAGACGTTGGAATAGATTTGACTTCAGCATCGCTGGCAGCATCTCTTGTCTGTGCTCTTGGTGGCATAGTGAGTCGTTTTGTTGCAACTCTTGTGGAGGTGCCTCGAAAGATATCCCTTGTTTATATACAGGTCTTTTGGAGCAACATGATGGAAGTCGCCCAATCCGCCAGGTAAAGCCATTGCACCAAGATAACAAATCTAGTAGTTCACGTGTGTCACAAACTTAGACCTCGATCACAGCTAACGCTTTTATTCAATTGCTTGAGTTGCGAATCAAGATATTAAGTCTACTTTTTTTTGCAAGTGCTTAGATCGAAGAGAGAACCTGCAAACTGCTCTCCATATTATTGTCTGGCTGGCACTCCGTCTGTTAGGGGGACCTAACACTGTCAATTGCACGGTTTGTATCTCCAAGATCCTCACCAACCCGATTCCCTAGGCCCAGCTCATCAACTTATGATAAAATCAAATCGCAATAAAAGCTAAACATGACAGCTTCAATTCAAGAGAGAAAATTGCTTTTCTTGAGTTGGCTTCAATGCTTTCAGACACTGTAGTTTATAGAAGGGCATGCATGGTCCCATGCGATTTAAGAGCACTCCGCCTAGCCAATTCCCAATGCGCCAACAAAGTGACAGGAATACCAACTCTATAGGAGCAGTCATGTGCTTCAGAAGCCCATCAAAGCTACAAACCCTCCAGTCTTAGGACAAGCCACCCAATGACTTTCGCAGCAATAGTAGGAGAGTTTTAGTTCTTCAATGGAACCCCTTCAAATTTGAAGTTGAAGTCAAGATTTATTGTCCAATTGCGATTTCTGCCAACACTTGAGCAGAATTGAGCGGGCCTACTCAAATTTGATTGACTAATCAGGGATCACACATGTAACGAAGGATGTGTTGCCCCAGACGACAGAATTTTCTGCAAGACAATATTGTACTGCAGATTATCATGTATGGCAGATCACTACCTGACAACGGTGATGCGCAAAAAACTCAAAATTGGCTTCAACAATGGATAAAGAACAATGTCATTTCGAAGCTTAACAAAAAGTCGCGACACCTTGTTTTCTTGGGCAGAGTCAGCTATTTTGCTGAATCATGCATTGCTATGTAACACGAGCTCCGAGGCCCATCGTAAGCTTTGCGGTAAGATTTGACACATTCAGACCGTAAATTGGCTCTCAGCACTTAAACCATATGAGGAGAGGATGAGCCAGAGCTTTTAAAATTACTGTGCGCTCATGTTCCAGTATTCTCTGCGCAGTGGGTAACCTCTCTCAAGTACGTCGTTGCACAGTGAAACCGTTGACTTTTAACACTCGCGCGTCTGCAGCATGTACCGCGCTGAATTATTCGGAATAAGGTCTGCATTCACCTCAAAGACCTTGCTCAATCAAATAACATGAATTCCAAATCGCCCACTCATACAAGAGGTGTAGTTTATTCAGTGAGCAAATGAAACATCCTTCACTTCCTATGTGAGATTCAAGACTGATTTTGACTACGAGACATTCCGAGCCCTCTGCGTCAATCTTTGACATGGGAAAATCAGAGACTCAAGGTTTCTGTTGCATACAGCGAACGTACCGGCTTTGTACGCGGCACAGGAGCTGCAGGTTTATTTTGCCGCAACTGGCTGCATCAGCATAGTCCCGTCGTTATATCTTTAGACAATCCTAGCAACACTTGACGATGTGGTTATATATGCTATTTCGCAGCTCATATTCTTCTTCCGGGGGACCTAATGCTGGAGGTCTAATCAATCGTTTGACTATTATTGCCACAAAAGTCTTGTCTAGGGTCAAGTTTTATAAAAATGCAAGTCGAACCCGATTTTACTCAAACCTTCACAGGAATGACTTATTTTGGACTGATTTTGAATCTTCAAGATGCTTTGCTAGTTTTAGAAGGAACCCGTCGTCAGCTTTTACCCTACGTCAAGAGAAGACTCAACGACGAGGAGCGAAAGCAGATCTGCGCTGGCGCAGTGTATGCATGGAATGAAAGTGACTGTGGCATGAAGCGATGGACCGATGGGAAAATCTGGCTGGCTTCGAAAGTCAAAAGCCCTTTTTTGACATATCAGGAACTTGATGAATCGAGAAATGTCAAACCGGATGGCCTTGTGAAGCAAATATTCTCACTTTCGACTAAACAGAATGATAAGCTACATCTTATTGCTTACTATAATCCGCTTCAACGAATGAAAGGTCATCTTGTGGACACAACGCCTTCTTTTGATCCTACTCTTTCTGCGCTTTCGCTCGATTCCGAGATTTACCAGGAAGATATACTTGGCTGTCAAGCCGATGCCAATAACCGGAAGCAGGTGTTCAATACTTTGAGCCCAGAATCTCCCTGCCAAGGCGATAAGACGCTTGAATCGCCCGATTCAATACTGATCAATTATGGCCTCGCAATATCCCAACACCATGAGAAAGCTTTTGGCCCTATTTCAGTCCCCGAAAGTGTATCGAAGAGAAGGTCGTTGAGCTCCCATGGCACAACTCCTGGCGATGTTTATGTGAACTTCATAGAAAGGGGCAGTTCAAATGGCGAAGGTGCGATCTCTTCTGAGCCAATGCAAAGAATTACTTTTGATCTGAATGCCAAGCATGTGGGATCAAAAGCGAACTTCTGGGCAACAGCTTCGTCGCAGCAGCTCTTTCACTTTTCTCGTCAAGACTTCCCGCTTACCCAAGAAAACCACTCCAGTGTTCAACATGCACCTCGCTCTCATCAATTCCAGCTCACTCTCAAGGATGTGCGGTTTGCAAGATGTCTAGAGAATACGGAAGTTCCATCACTGAACCTCACGGGATTCACAGCCAAAAGTATTCCCCGTCCAGTGGTGAAATCCACCATCAAGTATAATCCTGATGACCGCTTAACACTCCACGCTTTAGATAAGCAATTTGTAATTTAATCAAAATGTGTGTGTTATACAGAATTCTTTGGTAGACATCAGACTAGACGAGAGAATTTGCTTGTACAAATAACGAAAGAAGTTTAGCTACTGAAGCACACTGATGGAAGCACTTTCCAAGAAGCAAAAGGGTCAATCTTGACTCTTAGTTTCATGGTATATGATAAAAATGCATCACTTCCAGCTCTTCAATTTCTTTTCCCAAGCATATTTACCAGATTTCACGATTCCAGCTGTGGCAAACCCTTTCAATGTCTGCGTCAAAGCTGGACCACGGATCGTCGATCGAACACTTGCTAAAATATGTCTAGAAAGATTTTCATCATTTGCAATAACCTCTATCAACTCGTCATGAGCATTTTTTGGGGAGGCTGAAGACTGAGCTTCCCCCGTGTAAAGTTCCAAAAGTCGTGTCCTAAACTTAAGTGGAAGTTCACTCAATATTTCCGCCTTTGACAGACTGTTGAGGAGGACCTTCAATCTAGTTTCATTCTGTTGACGTAAAAGCCCGCTTCTTGTCGCTTTCATGAAAAAGGGGTTGTATAGACTCCCGAATTCTGATTGTTGCCTTGCAACGATATTCTTCACCTTGTTCGGATTTTCTCCTCCTATCAGCATCCGTGGATCTCCCATGTACGAAAGCGAGGCAATGCACTGAAAAAATTCTTCGAGTTGAACAGATCTATCCGCTTCTTTGGTCAGTGACAACAAGAGCGCTATGTTGAATGCACTGTTTAAGTTGAATAGGTTGGCAGCTAACAACAATTTGTCAGTCTTATAATGTCTCACTGGCTTCTGAAGTCTACCTGCAATATACAACGAGGACCATTCGCAAACATCCTCCTTGGCACGATCATAAGAAATGACTCCGTACTTAACCATCTGTTCATTTCCGGAAGCACTGGTAATTGGAACATATGGATTGAAAAACACACCTGCGCCCCAATTTTGAACCAGCTGTAACGCACCAATCCCCAAGTATTTCAATCCTGAGTAGTGCTCAGGGAATCTCTGAAGAGTCTTCCGATGAAAATCTTCTGTGTTGTCTGTGACAATAAAAATGTCTATTTGAGGTTTTAGATTTTTATAGCCTTCTTGGGGAATAACACCAGATCCATAGCCAAAAACAGCCTTGATATGCTTGCCGTCAATTTTGGTCAAAAATTCGTCGAGATTTGATGTTGGCGTGTTGGCGAGTGGTTGATTTGAGATGTCCAGCGTGACAGAGGATCTGGATAGACCATTCACTCCCTTCGAGGCAATTCTGTTGTATAATCGTCGCAGAACTATGCTTTTGGGTATGAGCAAAACATGCGCTGATCGCAAGTAAACATAGCTCTTCATATCAGTAATTACTGGGTGTATATGAGTGGTAATGTACGCCTGCATAATTGGTGATTTTAAGAGAGACGGTGCCCCTCTGCAGTATCGCAATTGTCGTGCTATTCAAGAGAACAATGCTAGAAGTAGGTCACCTTTGCCTGGTAGACAAAAGAGAACGGAGAATTTGCGTAAATTCTCCTTTTCTATCATTAAAGTCTTTGGAACCAACAAGAACAGCTTTTGATTATTTTCTAATAATTAACAAACTCCCTTTCGAATTCACAAGTTCTGTACTGCCGGTACACTATCCTTCGTAAATTGTTATGATTTCGCAATCTTTTAATCACGTGCCTTAGAATCATGAAAAAACTTTATGACTATTTGCAACTCTCGAGATTACAGCGACCCCATAAAAGAACTTTGCGTTTAACTACATCATGAGCACCACTTCTTACAGATCTACTCGTTGTACAACGGAGCAGAGTTTGTCCTTTGAGGAAGTTGTCATGACGGGATTGGCTCACGATGGTGGCCTCTTCGTCCCTTCACGCATACCCTCGTTGGCTGACGACTTTCTTGACGCTTGGAAGAATTTGACATTTCAGCAATTGGCATTCAATGTGATGCGGTTGTACATCTCAAAGCAAGATATCCCTGATCAAGACCTCCGCAAATTGATTGAAAAGTCCTACTCCACCTTCAGGGCCCCCGAGATTACCCCTCTCAGAAAGTTGGATAAAAGCCTTTATCTCTTGGAATTGTTCCACGGTCCAACATACGCATTTAAAGATGTTGCATTGCAATTCGTCGGTAATCTCTTCGAATACTTCTTAGAGAGGCGCAACAAGGATATTTCTAACGAGGCTGAAAAAGAGAGAATAACTGTCGTTGGTGCTACCTCCGGTGATACCGGCTCTGCTGCCATTTATGGGTTGAGAGGAAAGAAAAATGTGTCAGTTTTCATCTTGTATCCGACCGGACGTGTTTCACCAATCCAAGAAGAACAAATGACGACTGTAGAGGACCCTAATGTTCACACACTTTCGGTGAATGGCACTTTTGATGATTGCCAGGACATCGTGAAACAAATTTTCGGGGACCGCGAGTTTGATGAGAAGTATAGCGTTGGCGCTGTGAACTCGATCAACTGGGCCCGGATCTTGGCGCAAATGACATATTATTTCTATGCATACTTTCAGCTCAAAAAGCAGCTTGGTTCAAATGCCAGTGAAGAAAAGGTTAAATTTGTTGTTCCTTCGGGTAACTTTGGTGACATTCTTGCAGGTTTTTACGCGAAGTCTATGGGTTTACCGGTCGACAAGTTGATCATTGCCACCAATGAAAATGACATACTCGACCGGTTTTTGAAGCTGGGTAAGTATGAGAAGGGCGGTGAGGTGCGCGCAACCTTCTCACCTGCGATGGATATACTCATTTCTTCGAATTTTGAAAGGTTGTTGTGGTACTTTATTCGCCAGGGGGTCACTCAGCTGGATGATCAGAAGGCCGGTGACATCTTGAATTCTTGGATGACTCGCTTGAAAACAGATGGATCATTTGTAGCCGATGAAGCTGTTCTCAGACAAGCGAAAAGAGATTTTGATTCTAGCAGAGTCACCGACAAGGAAACGATCGAAACAATTCGAGAAGTATACGATGCTCATCCATCCAAATACGTATTGGATCCCCACACAGCTATTGGTGTCCAAGCTTCTTTCCGATTCATTAAAGAAGATATTGATCAGGGGAAGCAAGGCGTGAGCTACATTTCTTTGGCCACTGCACATCCCGCAAAGTTCTCAGAGGTCGTAGACCAAGCTTTACTGCCGGTCGCAGGGTATTCTTTTGAAAACGACGTTTTACCAGATGAGCTCAAGGAATTGTCGAATAAGAAAAAGAGAATTACCTTGGTCAATCTGGCTTCTGTTGAGGAGGTGAAAAATATCATTGTTGAAAAATTGGGCTCCTGATTTGAGTTTAGTCAGTCTCACGATTCCTTAGCGCTACTCTCCCATTTTCAATTACGGCTTCGCAACCCGTATGCTTTAGAACTGATTCATCGACAACCTGTCGAGCTTCGAGTTCCGCGACAAAATCCTGATTTTCGGAATTATTTTGTAGAGCATACTTAATGCAAATCACCGCATGTTCCTTTAAGAAAGGGTTATACCCGTCTATGACGCAACTCGACAAGATTGACTCAAGAATATGTGACTCCCTTAACTGATTTTGAACCTTTTTGTCTTCGAAGCATAGGTATCCCAAATTTTCAACAACAAGCGATTTTGCATTCGGAAACACTATCGCACAGTTTTTGTCGTTAGGAGCTTTGCCTAGTGTTTTTACAGCACACTTCTCGTGCATTATCTTTAAAAGGTGACCAAGAGTTTCCACGACCTGTGCTTTGTCGTCAAAAATATCCTTATTGCACTTCTGTAAAATGTACGACTGAATATCAAGGACAGCGATTGCTTGGCTGTTTACCAACTGTATGATCTTCTTGTCGGTGACAAATTGAAGAGCTTTTAAAGTTTCTTTAGTGACGAGCTCTGCCATTTCCCCGCACCACTTCCATAAAGCTTTACCATTAGAAGAAATATTTATGATGTCAGAGGTGATCACGAGCTGGCAGGCCTCAAGAAGGCTGGTGAAACATTCTGGAGTGCGGGTCTCATGGTAATTGAGTGTGAATGGTATGAATCTTTCATGGGCGATAACAGGATACAAAATATGAAGAAAGTTTTCATCAAACTCATCATGATGAGCCTTACCGTCAATGCTACGGGTCTGCTGTAACACCATCTCTAATAGATTCGTTCCCGAAGAAAGAACGTAATTGCTGAAAACTGCTTGAGAAGACCAATTTTTCAAAAAAACTGTGAATGGACGAACAAACGCCCTGTCATTCCACAAATCAGAGTTGAGTGCCAAATCGAAGAATGGTCCTGCAAAATCTTCCACATTACGCAAGTTTGACTGTGTTTGCAGCAGGTTGGAGAGCAACTCAATGTAGGAAATTGACATCTTCGTTCCCCAGTACCGCGTCAAAACATTCGAAGAAGGATTAATTCTATCCCAAAAAGAGATCAAGCAGTCAATGACCATCGCGCTTTCAATTGGTGAATAGACCAGGATATTCCGTAGAAGGATCACCACACCACGTTGAACTCTTAACGACATGCATTCGTCTTCTTTATCATTGAAAACAACCCCAGATTTCAAGATGTTGTAAATGATCTCAATATCATGCTGCTTGAGTTCAACTTCCTCGGCGTTTTTCCTGGACAAAGATTCTATTAAAGACGTTAGCATCTCAAGCAATTCCTCCAAATTCCCACAGTTATCATTTCCACTTAGAGCTTTCAAAACACCTTTAAGTTGTGAAGAGATATTTTTTGACATAAAAGAAGGTGCTTCTTGCAAACTATTTATCAGCTTTTCCAGTTGAGGAATACTTCCAGAGCCTTGAGGAGTTGGCATGCAGTACACCACCTCCGAGTTGCCTACTCCCAACATTGAAAGAGAAATGGCAGTCGTTGTTTAGCAAGGGTCTTTCTGAGACACTGCACCATACTGTGACGCAATGGTGCTTTTCCTCCAGCGTAAAAGGTCTCGGAAAAGTAGTAACAATAAGCTCACCAGCGATATCGTTACACTCTCCGCGAGCCATTTTGTCTCACACCGTTCTGTAATACACACAATTGAGATTTCATGTTTATTCGAGAACATCTCAGCAACTGTGTGAAAGAACTCTCACGTAACTTTTGAGCCGACTAAGTCAATTATGGCAGGTGAAAATTGTTCTGGGAACCAAGGGCAAGCCCACAGAATCGAAGTGTTTCCTTTCTTTTCATAAACGCGATGGCTCACCGTTTCGCAGCCACAAATAGATAAGACGACCAAAACGAAGAAGTCATTACGCCCGTCATTTGACGAGTGTCCGGCACATGCTCGCTATTGAACAGGATGCAAAATCTCGTGACCTTAGCATGTGGTCGAACAGCAAAGATTACAATTAATGAAAAGGTGTTTTCCACTTGCCCTCTCTCAACTATACGAATATACTTATCTTTTCCCAAACTCAATCCAGTTCAAGAACTGGTTACTTATCTCGGGCATCAATATTAAGAATGACTGATAGTTGCTTGTCTAATCGGACACGACGGAAGAAGCGTGGATGTACGGGTCTACAACTTATCTCCTATTCTATTTGTTCCTGCATCATAAGGCTGTAGGTGCTTCCGATCGATCCACAGCCCGGAAGAAGTCGTCCCATGATAACACCTGATCGCAGTCTTTCATATCCTCGTCACTCATTCATTCTCCCAACACCAACAGCGTTTTCAAAATAAATCAACTTTTATTTCAAACCCCAGAACTCTGCGAGAAAAGGCGTGAACATAAGAATAGCAAACTAGTTTGAATCAACTTTCATGGAAAAGTCGGGACTTCATAATACATTTGCTCACCTAGTTTGTGCTCTTTAAGCAATCGACCCTTTTTTTGATATAAACATCCGGAAAGTGACAAGTTTATTTTGTCCTGCTACAACACTTGAGATAGGTGACCCGTCAAGAATGATTCGGGTATTAAATCACGTTAGCCTCGAATGTGAAACTCGGGGCTCTTCAGTACCATGGATGGATTCTTTTGAAGCTCAAAAACAAGACCCGGTCTCTGGGGTGAAGTTTTCGGAATCTGAGTCTCTGGAAAGCGATCTCGATTTGGCAAGCCTATTGTCCTCGGCTACCCTTGATGATACCAACAGTGCTCAGCTCACCACGCCCACAACGCACTCAACGCATGAATCTGTAACTTCAGCTTTAAGAAGCCCTTCATCTGTGTCTGAGACCCTGCTTCAGCAATCACCTTACGCAGGGCAAGAAAGGTTTTTACAATTCGTGGAACCTGTGCCAGTACACCCACCACAATATAGCACATTGCCGCCTGGAGGGTGTCCCAGGTTTCCAGTCCTGGAGATAGTAACCCAGACTGAAAATTTGCCCACCTACTCACCGGCTGCCTACAAGATTGGGTTAGTCGCCAGAAAAATTGAATGGGTTTCCCCTTTCCAGCCAGCTTCTAGCCGATCGTGGAAAAATGTGATCATCGAGCTAAACTCGACTCAGGTTAACTTTTATCGCATCCCGTCTCACCTCGAATCTTACTTGATGAATTTCAGTCGCTTCGGCGAGCAACCTTGCGAATCTAGAGATTTTGACAAGGAGGTAATCGATTCCCAATTCACGACGATCAAAGACAAGTCTTTTTATTCTCTTTGTTCTCGAGTTGGAATCTTAAGCGAGCTGCAAGACAAGAATGAGAATTTATCGAAAACAATGGGGAAGCATCAAAAGTTCGACTTCAAGCTGCGTCTCCTCAGGTCATATTCCCTTTTACATGCAAAGGTCGGCCTAGCAAGTGATTACGGTAAGAAACCGAATGTTCTTCGATTAAGGCTTGAGAACGAGCAATTGCTTTTGCACTTTTCTCTGGCAAGGGATTTAATCGAATGGCATCTTGGCCTTTCGGTGGGTCAGGACGTTGCCGCAGACATCCTGGAAAGGGAAACACCGAAATACCGTACTGTACCACGCAGGCGTAGAGGGCAATCTTATCGACTCAGCGGTGCTCAAGGCAGCAGTCTCACACGAGGCAGACGAGGTAGATCTAGTTCAATGCCAATCGCAACCAATGGATTTCGGAGCACGTTGTTTAATGTCAAGCAACGCATACGATCCAACAGCCTCATTGATAGCGAAGAAATCGCTCCATTGACCCAAGTGTCTAATTCAGCCTCTAACAACTGCAAGTTGCCTCCAGATTGCCAATGTCGTTCAATAGGTTCGAGTGATACGAGGAGTCAGCCGGCTTACGACGAGAATGAAGATGTTCAAACCTTGAGTGATCTCAATCACTCGGATGAGGATGACGAAGAAGATGTTGATAATGTTGAGGACATTGAAAGAGTCGAGGAGCCTGATGGTGTCCAAGGTGTCGATAGCCTCGACAGTGTCGATAGTGTCGGTAGGGCCCATGCTGTTTGTGGAAATGATAAAATTAACGCTGTCAATCGTGACACCAACATTGATGATGATGATGACGAAGATGATAGAGAACTTTTACAGTTTTCTGAGGCCACTCAGAGTCGGATCCCAGCAGAAAAGTCTCGCGATGGCGATCGAGCGAGTTTATGTGAAAAGTACTCCAAAAATTTTGAAGGCTACGAAAGTGAAAGAAAGTTTTTGAAAAACTGCATTAAATGTATCAAGCCGTTGTGCTTTGACGAACCGTGGACGAATAGAACTTTGGTCAAGGCAACTTTTCTATCGCCAGTTGACATAAGAGAAATTGGAAATCAAGTCGGGGTTGGCCGCAAATCCTGGGATTCAGAAGAGCGCTGGAACACAAACTTCCTCCGAAAACCTTCAACTTCTTGTCAAAATCCATCACGCTCAAAGCGACGGATTTCATTCACAAAGCAACATTCTGCTTGTCATTCTACAGCAGTTTGCACACCTAACCACAACTTACGGGAATATGTCGTCGGATCGCATCTGCTTGTTCCCAGAGAGATCTAACACGATCTTTATTGGTGATTTGCTTTTTTCTGCTTCTCAATCGCTTGCTTTAGAAAAGAATCGATCATAATTTGGCTGACTTGCGATTGAAATATGGAGGATAGTGAATTGAGTAATGGGTTCTTGAAGCGATATTGTAGATTAAGATTGACCTGGGTCATCGTTGATCGTGAAGTCTTATCCTCTATAAGATCAAAAGTCCATTCGTTTTCAAGGTGGTCAAAAACTAATGAGGAAGAGATTTTTGAAAAAACTCGCTCGTCTTTACGACAACTGACATCGCAAATCATACGCTCGTCGTATTCGTGCCAGCCGATCGAAAAACCAGCTTTACACGGCATTTTCGTCTCTGGATGATATTCCGTTATGAATGAGTCCTTCACAAATGGAATAAATGTTTTGTATTTAGTGACATCAGAAACAACGTCGAAAATAATGTTGGGCGGTATGTTAACACGTTTTGACAAATGATGTTTGTGGACTGGATTGAATGGAGACAGAAATGAGACAAATGTTCGCCTAAAAATCGGCCTCTCGATTTGCAGAATCATTTGGGAGCGAGGCTCGATACGAGTATGTGACGAAAAGCTTTGCTATCGCGAATATTAAAATCGTCTACAAAGGTGTGCACTTCTCAAATTTTTAAAGTTTATTATAATCGAATAATGTCATTAGGCACGAGTGTAGATGGCTTGCTTAGAGTGCTTGGACACGGGCTTGATCACACCATCGCTTTCCAAGTGTCTCAAGGCAATTCTGGCCAAAGAGCCACCAATCTTCAATCTGTCAACCAACACAGACACAGACACAAATTTGAAGCCTGGAACCTCTTTCATGATTCTATCGTACTTCTCCTGGTCCAAAATGACAACGTGCTGGGCCTTGTCCTTAACCTTACCCTTGTTCCACTTCTTCTTGCCTTTCTTACCACCAGCCAAAGCAGCAGCAGCCTTGGCGGCCTTGGTTTGTTGGATCTTTGGGGCCATCTTACTTGTTAGTATATGAGATTTCAAGAAGCATAAGCTTGCTATATTCTATTGGACCTGGCTAACGTACTTTCTTACTGTTGTTGCGATAGAAAAGTAATTTGAACTGAAGTTTTTTTAAGACTATGCGAGCTTCACAAAAAGTCACGTGGAATGAAGCTACCTCTTCTCCCAAAAACTATCTCGTGATCGTCAGGGCTGGAACCCTCAATATATCGCACAAAAGATTTAGGTTATCACATCTTGGAGACCTCGACTAATGGTGAAACGTGTTGCTGAAGTTCAAATCTCAAAAGACTCTAGTTCACATGAGGAAGAAGACTTTGAAGCTCCAACGATTGCTACGGCAGAAGCTTTATCCCAAAGGAAGATCTTGAAACCAAGGGGAAGAAATCTATATATTCAACATGGTGAAACTCCAGTTCAAACATCCAAGTCTGCAAAAATTTTGGCCTTGAACAGGCAATTTGAGAGGTCTGTTCTGGATGCCATATTGAAAGACACCCTTGATCTTTGTCCCCTTGTGGAAAAATACATCGAATATTATAAGGGCATACAGGGCGCTGATTATCACCCCGTCTCGGAGAAGAATCTAGGTCCCGTGTCTCCACCCACAGCAGGGGGTGATTCAAGTCTCACCCTGCGAGTTTCAACTGCCACACTATTTCAAATTTCACATTTCAAACTAAACTCCTCAAACGCTCCTAAAAATACTTTCAAAACGAACGGTCCATCTTTTTCATTCAACAAACCAATAAGTGATCCAATTTTCAAGCTTGAGAGCCTGAGCAAGCCGTCATTTTCGAAGGATGAATCAAGGTCTTCAGGACTTTTTGAATCAAAAGTTCCATCTGCGTTTCTGAAGTCAGCGCCTGTTACAAGCGAAATGCCAGAGCGAACAATGGATGAGGGGAATCAAGAGGATGTAGAAGAACATCAGGGGAATAGCCCAGTTTTTGAGCCAGTAGTTACGTTAACTCAGAAGGTGGACAACGTAATCACAGGTGAAGAAGATGAAACCCCTTTGATATCCTGTAAAAGCAAATTGTTCCTCCTCAACCCTGAAAATAAGCAGGAGCCTTATACCAACGTTGGGGTGGGCGAACTAAAAATTCTACAATCCAGCAAAGTGTGTCGTATCTTAGTCCGTGCAGAAGGAAGTTCGCGTGTTGTTCTCAATGCACGTTTGTTGGCTGGGGTTACTTATCTGACAGCTGGTGCGAGTATCAAAATACCAACTGCCAATCCAGATGGTAGTCTTCAGATATATTTGGCGAGGGTGAAGACACAGTCGCTTGCAGAGGAGGTGTGTCGGCTCTTAAACAGCAAGAAATAAAACTTGAGTTCAACACCTGCAAAGTTAGTGCAATGTTCTAAATACCTATTTACAATATGGAGGAATTCATTGCTTATCATCCTTGAATTTAAAGAACTTCCCAAGTATACTCTTGATACTTTCTAGTTTAGTTTTATGGGAACTTTCGTCAGTCGAATGCTGTTCGACATCAGCCTTCTGCCTGTCGTCGCTTGTATTTGGGGTGTCTTCCTTCGCTTGATCACTGAAGGAATCCGCCAATGCCTCAAGCAATGCTGTTTGTAAAGGAGTCGTAGGCACGGGCGTTTTGACGTTGAGGTGGATGATCATGTCTCCCCTGTTCTCCATGTTTCTGTTGATGGGTACACCTTTCTGGGCAATAGTGAGCTTTTGGCCAGACTGAACCCCCGATCTAACCTTCAACTTTACCTTCTCCCCATCGATTGTGGGAACAATTATTTCTCCACCTAATGCTGCAGTAGTCATTGGAATATCTCGGGTGATTGCAACGCTGTTGTTCTCTCTGGAGAAAATAGGGTCCTTCTTCACGTGTACACGAACAATTAGGTCGCCATGAACAATCTGGTTGTAAGGATCTTTCGGTGCAAATGGTGCATCGCCACCACCCGGGATTCTCAAGCGCGAGCCGTCCGAGATCCCGCATGGTAGGTCGACTGTTCTCGACTTTGGTACTTCTTTAACACCCGCCCCGTTGCAACTCAAACACTCGTCAGCTTTGTTGATCACAACTCCAGAACCAGTGCAGGCCGAGCAAGTAGACGCCATGTGAAATCCACCGATGATGTGTGTTGTCTGACCAGTCCCATGACAGCTTGGGCAGGTACTCTTCTTCTTGCCTTTCTTTAGCCCAGAACCTGAGCAAGTGTTGCATGAATCAACCGCCTTATAATTTAAATTGATCTTGGTCCCAAAAACAGCATCACGAAACGATATAGACTTGAGAACTTCGATATTGTCGCCAACATGCCTGGTGACAAAAGGACTTTGGCCTGCACCACTTGATCCTCGGGTGTTACCGCCACCTGAGAAAGCCTGTTTGAAGAGATCCTCGAAATCGAACCCCATTCCTCCAAAAGGGTTTCCTTGACTGCCGCCGAATGGATTTCCTGAATGAGAGCCAAAAGGATTACCTCCAAAGGGGTTTGCGTTACCATTTGCATCGAATCCGGCAGCTCCATACTGATCATACTGTGATCTTTTTTCTTTGTCACTAAGTAGCTCATAAGACTCCTGAATCTTGTGGAAACGTTTCTCGGAATCTTTTTCCTTGTTGACATCAGGATGGTATTTCTTTACAAGCTGGTAATAAGCTTTCTTGATATCTGATGAGCTTGCAGTCTTGTCGACCCCCAAGACCTTGTAGGGATCTGAGCTTATGCGAGTAGCTATGCTGGAATGAAAGCCTTTCGCCCCGCAAAATAGCGGATTTTTAGTGACTAAGATAGAAGCCTTTCTCAAAGTCGATAACAGTAACATCCTCATAGAGGTTGAACTTCCTCTGCGAGCCTTTCAGCGTATGATGTAAAATCTTCTAGAAAGAACTACGTCACGTGTACTTCAATCCGCAAAACGTCTGGCCATGTATGTGAATTAAAGCTATCTAAAAAGGACTAGATTTGAAGTTCTGCATTTCAATCCCACGAATCTAATTTCATTGTACCATTCGATTGTAAGTTCAAATGCATTTTAAAAGCATCTTGCAAAATGTGGGGCTCATGCAAGCATTTGGACTTTTGAGCATAGTAACTTGCCCGGTCGAAATAATCCTTGAGTTGGTCCTTATAGTCAGGATGAGAACACTTATCGATTATTTCAACAGCTCTTTCTCTGGGGCACATACCTCTAAGATCTGCAAGACCTTGCTCCGTTACAATCACATCGAGATCATGCTCTGTCTGGTCGACGTGTGTCGCAAATGGAACGATACACGAGACCCCAGTTGGGTCTGTTTTTGAAGGTCTTGCAGAGGGCGTATGCATAATTGAAAGTTTAGCATTCCTCAAGAAGTCTGCTGATCCTCCAAGACCATTAAGCATGCGAGAGCCCATCACGTTTGTTGAGTTTGCATGAGCATACATGTCCACCTCAACAGGTGTGTTCATTGCGATCACTCCGAGTCTTCTGATTATCTCCGGGGAGTTTGATACAACTTGAGATCGTAAGCACAACTTTTTTGAAAATTCATCCCAATGCTTGTCAAAACGATCGAAACCTGCCTCTGTCAAGCGGATGGAAGTTGCCGTTGCAAAATCCAAGCTACCCGAAGCAAAGAAATCCAAAAAGGAATCCTGTAAAACTTCAGTCCAGACAGTCAAGTTCTTGAATTTAGACTCGGCCAAGCCTTCGACAACTGCATTTGCAATATTCCCAATACCTGATTGCAAAGGCAAAAGATTTTGTGGAAGTCTGCCCATTTTGACCTCATGTTCAAAAAAATCTATAAGGTGCGCACCAATCTGTTGTGAACTAGCGTCAGAAGGAGTATTTGGAGGCACCTTGTCTCGGGTTTCTGACTCGACAATAGCAACAACCCTTGAGGGGTCAACAGGGATCGAAATCCTACCCACTCTGTAGTCTGTAGAAACATGCGGATAAGGGGTTCTGAAAGGAGGATTCAAGGGCAAATCTATGTCATGAATACCTTCGAACGATGGCGTCTTGGTGTTCACCTCGATGATAATCTTGTCAGAGACAGAGAGCATTTCTGGTGACGCACCTACGGCAGGGCCCGGAACAATTGACCCATCTTCTCTGATCGCTGTAGCTTCAATAATGGTGTAATCAAGAAGATCATTGCTCTTATCTTTTGTATAAAAGCCATATGTTAAATCTTGGGGGAACATGGATAAGTGCTTGTCAAAAAACTTTGTACGACCATCATTGATTGCTTTGGCGATCGGCTTTCCAACTTGATGGGGAGACCTCCGTAATATCATCGAATTGTCAGCCCACCTCGATTCCTCAGGGCCAGCAGAGGCTCCGACAAAAAGGTTGAAAGCTAGTTTTCCTTGGAGGTTGTTCTTCTCAACATGATTAACAAGAGCGTCTGGAATCACTTTAGGAGCCCCAACACCTGTGAAACCTGACCAACCAAGATATTGGCCATGCTTGAACAACTCGATGCATTCTTCTGCCTTCCGCAACTTTTTCAAATAGGGCGCATATCTGACACGTTGCTTCAAAATGGATGACATTGTGAGATGAGACTTCAAATTGACCAACGGTTCTTTGTCTACTTCTGACGCGATCTTTTTCAACGACCCAGAAGCAAGAAATCTGTGCAGTTAAATACATAGCCTTAGCGAGACCGAGGGGTTTGGTGTTGTTATATGCAGGTAGCGAACAACAAGATGCGCGGGCACGAGTTTTGGGTAAGCCAACAAAATTCCTCAAGGATGCGAGGGGTTCTGCCGTCGTGTTTCGTTAGATTTACACATAAGCATGAAATCCATCTATACCACATATTAAGCGTTAAAGGCGCAGTCATCTTTACTGAAATTGACCCTTGGACGGAATCAGGCCGGATAAATGCAACCTGTATAAACCAACGGATACTCTTGCATTCTCGGAGTTACCAAGAAGAGACAAATCATGAGAATAGAGATATTTTGAAGATGAAACTCTCGGTTTTACAAGCGATGTCGATGAATAAAATTACGAGTGATGCTTAAATTTGGTTTGTACCCTGAAAAGCAGGCGGATGTTAATGTTAGGAAAAGAATTACCCGGCTCTTGGCTTTCGCAATGACCTCATGAACTGGCTTTGTGCATGTTTCCTCGGGTCTTGCTCTTCCTCGAGACTCTTCTCTTCTTGCCCCTTCAAAGCTAATCGTTTCTTGAGTAACTTATAGTCATCTTTGATCTCTAGTGATAATGAGTCTTCGAATGTATCCGAGTAAGATTGCTCTCTTTCTATGATTATGTCCTCTACTACCTTAGACGAGGTTTGGGCGGCGTCAGACCTGCGACCAGCGTTTTCCGCCTCGGGCGCCAAATCGGTGAGACCGCTGACGAATTCGCTGTTATTCTCAAAATAGCTCAAATCCGTAACATCATCTATGATTGGCCCAGTGGGGAGCCTTTTGTCTTGATACATCTCATCATAGTAACCTCTTACTAACTGTTGTAGCTCGCTCTCAGCTTCACTCTCAGACTCTATCGGAGTTCTTTCGATGATCACATCACGCACTATTTCAGCTTCATTATTGGATGATGTTACGCGAGACACAACATTCTCGGTATCCTTCAGATGTGCCCTTCTAAATCTCAGGGGTTGTTTTCCTTCAAAATGTTGCTGATCAAAACCTTCTATGATTTTGACGTCAAGTGTATCTTTGAACCTCACATTTTTCTCACCAGTTGTCCCAGTTATTTTTGGTGCTGCTCCAAGTTTTTGAAGTTCCTCCTGTAACCTCTCTTGAATAGGACCGTGAGTTGGTATAAGCGACATCCCAGTACCAAACAAAACATTGTCTGCATAAGAATCATCGCTGGAATCATCGTCACTGATCCATGGGTCATCATTTTCCCCATTTACTTGATAGAGATCCTCCTCAAACTCACCCTCAAGTACATTAAATTCTACCTCCTCATCGATGTTTGATATCCCGTCTTCCTTTTCAGTCAATTCACCTGCTAGAACTTCAAACTCTAGTACATCGTTATGGCTGATCACATTTTTGGGGTTAGCAACATTAGATTGATCACCTCGATCTTTGCTGAGTGACTGGTCTGACACTTCCTCAACATCTGCTAGGTATGCAGAAGATTCCAGTAAGCGGTCTTGTTCTTCAGACAATGATTTAGAATTGGGGCTTGGAGACTTCTCGGTGTAGTGACGAAGCGATTCTTTTCCGTTGAGAGTGGCGCCGATGATATTCCCATGGTCGTCAAGTTGTTCCAATACCTCCACAGTCGTAGAGTCATCTACGCCAGTTGAACCCACCTGCTCATTGGGAAGACGACCTAATGCTTCGATCTCACTCTGACATGATTTGAGTCCCGCTTCAAGTTTTCTTCGCCAAAGACTAAGGAATTTGGATACCTCTTGATTTTCGATACGAGCGAAGTGTGACAAACCAATCGGAAAAATGCAAGGTCCCCGTGAGTCGTTCGTATTCCTCATGGCATCTTGGCACTCATTAACAATCGCTAATCTCTCGACGAAGACTCGTGTCTTGATTCTGAGGTTACTCAATTTGAAGTTTTCGCTATTCCATGGCATTATAAACTTGCAAAGAAAATCAAATGGTAATTTGTGTGCGCATGACTTGATGAGATGCGATCCAACAGCATGAAGAAGCTTGAGATCTGAAATTTTTGTTTTCTCTCAACTACAGAGCAATGTAATACACAAGGCATGTATTAAAAAATAAACAACAATCTGACCTACAGATATAGCAATTTGCGCTTGTGTCGTGGACAGTCACGGGGTCTTAGTTCAGCTTTTATCTCAAGACATCTGGTGTTGAATAGCTGAACAAGCACTAAATAGACAATCTTTCATGCTGTTCTTGTTGTCTATTTGTTTTTGTTGATTATACCGCTAAAACTTACGATAATAGTTGAACAACGATTATTCGCCATAGTTGTTTTTACCGCGATTTTCATGACTGTTGTAGAAATTCTCATTAAACACATTCTTCCATGGCCCCCCTGACTCTTGCAATCGCGATAAAGGCCGTCGAACGTCTTCAAAAAGAAAAGGCGCTTTATGAGAAGGATCTCTTGGACCAGCAGCTGGCTTTGGAGAGCTTAAAAAACAAGAACGCAGACGAAATTCTCATCAAGAAACAGTTAGAAGTATACGAGGAGACCAAAAAGATGATTCCGGAAATAGATGTCAAAATTGACGATCACAAGAAGAGATTGGAAATCTTACTCAATGAAAGTTACGATGATGAGGAATCTCAAAAAGCTATGTCAATGCTTGAGTGAAGCTGGGGGTAGAAAGATTTCAACGGTGAGGTTTTTACATATGCGTTAGAGTTGGGGTCTTACTCAATCGAGCTGGTGCCGCCTAAGAAGTTTGGACTATAGAATTGAACGACAACTTCATTCGCAATTAAATTGCCTACACACGCTACCTGGGCGTGTAACGCTGCGTAACGTGCAATTATGTCATAGCCGTTGCTGTCTAACACGGAGAAAGGAGTACCTAGAATAGGCATACAACCAATGTTTCTCATCGTCAATAAAAGCTCATCTGAAAGAAGGCTAGGGCCAGACGGCGCAAAAGGTGCCCACTATCAGTTAATCTCGAGTAAGCGCCAAGTTCTCATCCTCTTGCAATTTGTCATAAAATGCTTTATGGTCAATCCACCGTTCCTGCAAGGTTGGATGACCTGAGACAGCTCTTGTGTTGTTGGCAGCCTCTCGCCAAAAGGAATCACCAGCTATTTCATTTGTGCCATAACTGTAACCATTTGAGGAATCTATCTTCCGTAGAAGATTCATCATTGACCTTTTGTCCTCGACAGCCAAAACCTCATAGCTTACAAGCCCAAAACTTTCCACCATCTCGGCGATGCTTTCAGTAAGTTTTATAAAATTTCCTCCCAACCTACTATCCAGCTCCTTTCTGATGAGTGGCAAAAGCATGCCTAGATCTTCAACAGCAGTGTAAAAGTCTAGTGGCATATGAAGTGAATTGTACTCGCTCAACTTGTCGATCTTCGATACAACGTTGACCTGAGGTAAGCCAAGCTGGAGCATTGATCGGAGAGTGAGAAGAGTGATTGAGATATATTGCGATGCTGAGGTCAAGTATATGGAATCCACTAACGACACGACACAAAGTCTTGCATCATACTTGGATTTAAGCGTTCGGAAGATGCGAAATAAGGACTCTTGATGCGTGAATAGTTCCACTTGCCCAGGACAATCAAACAACAAATAATTTCCAGACTTGCTAAACTTGGCAATAACATCCGTGAGACTGTTTAACATTTCTCCGTCAAGACTCTCTAATGCATATAGAAGTGCTCCATTGGGCCCCAATCCGTTCTCTCTCATTATCACCTCGGTGGATATCCAATCACGTATATCAAAGGCACAATTTGGATAAGTTTGGTACTCATTCGCGGGATCAAAATTTATGATTGAGCATTTACGTCCTATTGCTGACAAAAATTGAAACATGCCATAACAATAAGTTGATTTTCCCGATCCTGGGGGGCCAATGACAACCTGGCCGAACATGATGCGATGTTATAGTCTCAAACTGAACTTCAATCGGCTATAGCAGAATGGATTAAAAAAATCTTTATGTCTCAACCAATCAACTGGCAAACAGTTCAGGTTATGAATGATCATTAAGTCAATACGAGGTTACCATAGAAATGTACTACAGTCACGTGAACGCGAATAGCAAGAAGGCGAATCCAGAGTAGCTTCGACCAGTTTTCTTTAGGAAACCGATACTCTAAAATGCCTTCGACAAATCTGGAGTTGCCAACAATGAATCGCAATGTAACGGTATCGCCTCTAGTTCTTTTGTCTGTCGCGGATCACTTCGATCGTGTTGCCAAAGACTCGAACAAAAGAGTGGTGGGTGTCCTTTTGGGCTATCAATCCTCTGATACCATCAATGTTACAAACTCATATGGAATACCATTTGAGGAGGATGAAAGAAATTCGTCGGTTTGGTTTTTGGATCACAACTTTATCGAGTCTATGGGTGAAATGTTCAAAAAAATTAATGCTAAGGAAAAGCTTATTGGCTGGTATCATTCGGGTCCAAAGTTACGAGCATCTGATTTAAAGATCAACGATGTTTTCAAAAGATATACTCCCAATCCGTTACTTGTTATTGTGGATGTACAACCTCGATCAGTAGGCATTCCCACTGATGCGTATTTTGCTGTCGATGATATCAAGCATGACGGATCTAAAGCGGAAAGAACCTTCGTACATGTGCCTTCGCTCATCGAGGCTGAAGAGGCTGAAGAAATAGGTGTCGAGCATCTCCTCCGTGATATTCGTGATCAAGCCGCAGGAAACTTAACTCTTAAAGCAACGGAGACATACAAGTCGTTGCTTGGATTACACCAAAAATTACGGGAAATATCCAACTATCTCGAGAAAGTGCAAAGTGGTGCTATGCCAATCAATCACTCAATATTGGGCAAATTGCAAAATGTTTTCAATCTCTTGCCTCAAATATTGAAAGACGATACCCTCGAAGCTCTGTCTACCAGTTTAACAACATCTGGGGAAAACTCTGATCCATTAACAGCCGCTTTCATGGTGAAGTCCAATGACCAGATGATGATGGTATACGTGAGCACTTTGGTTCGCTCAATTATAGCATTCCATGATTTGATTGAGAACAAGTTGGCGAATAAGTCATATAAAGAGAAGTAGGATCATATATAACTGAATCAGTGAGAAATTGAATATTTAGCTTCATAGTTCCCACGAAGAACCAGGTAGTGCGCATACTAATCTCAACAATTGGAAGAACAATTCTTTATCTTGATCCGCCTTTATGTTGACAAGAGCCTCAAATCTTTGGATCCCGGGAAGAGTCTCGCGACTTGACTTTTTTATTCTGAACTATCGTTCGAAGAGAACGCTCGACGAACTTCACTCGAATGTTTACCTACAGAAGGTTTTCCAGCAGCGACCTTTGAAGCGATCGCCTTGCAAAGTCAATAAATTGCAGCCACAAGCCAGGTGGTCAAAGGACTATGATGACCCACTTAATAATGAAATCAAGGGCTATACACAACAACTTCCTTTTTCAGTTACTCCTACCGATAAGTCCAAACGAATTCGGAATTCAAATATGGCGAGCAACAAGAAGTTGTTTCTGCAATATATTAAACTCACAAAACCTAACCTTACTGTGCTCGTCACATTAAGTTCAATTTGCTCCTACGCAATATCTCCGAATACTGCAAGCATATCTGAATTGTTGCTATTGACGCTTGGCACTGCTCTTTGCTCAGGCTCAGCTAATGCCATAAATATGGGCCGCGAGCCTGAATTTGACCGACGTATGATCCGAACATCTTCCAGGCCAGTTGTGAAGGGAATTATATCACCTCAACAAGCATTTAAATTCGCAGCTATAACGGGTTCTGCTGGTTCGGCGATATTATTTTTCGGTGTCAACCTGGTTGTGGCTGCCTTGGGGCTTTCTAATATCATTCTCTACGGGTGGTGCTACACTACTCTCAAAAGAAAATCAATTTTGAATACTTGGGTGGGCGCAATAGTCGGTGCAATTCCCCCATTAATGGGTTGGGCAGCATCTTCATCACTTTACCATCCGGGTGCGTGGTGTCTCGCGTCCTTGCTTTATGCCTGGCAATTTCCACATTTTAATGCTTTATCTCATAATGTCGCCTCCCAGTACAAACAAGCTGGATATGTCATGACAGCCGCTGAGAATCCAAGACTAAATGCTAGGGTTTCGTTAAGGTATTCGATACTTATGTTCCCCATCTGCTTTGGATTGAGCTACTTTGACGTCACTGACTGGATATTCTGCATTGATTCCTCTATTGCAAACGCATGGTTAACGGTTTTAGCGTTTCGCTTCTGGAAACAGCAAAACATTAACCACAAGGTAAAATCCCAGTTATCAAATCTGGCTATTGAAGCTGCAAACACAGCTGCTAGAAAACTTTTTTGGTGCTCTGTGTGGCAGTTGCCTGTTGTTCTCGTGCTTGCCATGTTACACAAAAAGGGACAATGGGACCGCTTGCTACATCTAAATATCTTTGAATAATTTAGCATAGTTCATTATCGTTTGGATACGTAACTTCGCCTTCGCCACGCTTATAGTCCCTTAATAAAAATACAACTCATAGACACAAGGTTATATGACGCTTAGATCAAGGTGGCGATTTATGAGTCGTACCGATTAGAGTCTTGAACATCCGAGTAAAGTCATTTGTGTGGAAACACGAAGGCCTAAGAGCTGAAAAAGTGCGGTTGCGACCCTCCAAGCATAATTTCGAAACTGAAGCTACTCTGAAACATATCATGCATAGAAACTCAAGTCATTCATTGAGATGACGAACCTTAAAGCAGGCCTCACGAATTGCTTCTGTAAAAAGTACTTCCTTAATGCGATTAAAAGATGAAGGATTAGCTCCCTAACTGGAACTCATAATCAAGAATAGTTTATTGCGTTTACCCACCACATGAACGCCTGGGCCACAAGACAAATGTTGACAATCATGTTGCATCAAATCCAAATCTGATCACTGCATGTGTCTACCAGATCAACATTGTAAAGGAAGAATAAAAGATCCGTATACTCACAGCTTCCCTCCCTGGGGTTATGTATTCACGCGTAACAATCAAGTTAAGCTAATCTATGACAGATTACGAATCACCAAGTGTTGCTTTTTGTAGCTACAATCCTCAATCTCATTTTCCATTCGCAACTAGAAGAATGACACTTGCTTTATTCGATCCATGTAGGCACGAAAAGTTTCCACGCACTTCGGCATCTAGTGAATCGAAACAACATAACTTAAAATTATGGTTCCTTTACAACCGATGGTTTCAACCTGAAACTCTCATTTTTTGCCTTCTCATTCCAACCAGTTAATCAAGTATCCTAATTTAAGTATTCGGCTCCAAGTAATTACCATCATCCAATTGACCAAGTATTTGGATTTAGGGTGGATACATCACCTCTAAGAGCGCCGGCCAGGCATCAAAAATTATGCTAAAAGGCTGTGCGAAATTATAGGTTAAATATAACAACGGTTATATTGATTGAGAAACCGACGTGGGTGAAGAAGATTAGGTTTATTACCATCAGAGCTCACAAAGACTGCTCAAAATTTAATCACCTTCTAAAGACTTCTTCATACTGATCACAATCCAGGTTACCTTGATTTTGAAGCAAAATGGGATTTTAAAGCGCATCGAATCAAATTTTTTTTCTTTATTTAGTGCATTTCATTGTATGTATTCATGGTAGGGGGGGTTTTCACGCTTTAAAAGCCTAGAGCTCCATACTATTTAATTGCTTCCTCGTAGTCTTAAGGAATTAGAAGCAAGGTTCAACAATGTTCCTGCTCGCAGAAGCTAAACTGAAACTTCGACACATAACGCGTCTCGCTTGTAGTTGTAATTATCATTGCCCTGATTGTGAACATACGATTGACGGTTGTGTCTCGTGAATTTAAATTGGAGATTTTATTCGAGCTTGTAGTCAATATCGATTCAGGAGGTCTAATCATATGAACAGTTGATGATACACTTTAATATGGCAACTTGTCTGCTATAGCCATTGAAGATTTAGGAGAGATAGATCCAAAGGTCTCTGAAAATTACGTGAGGCTTTTGTTGAAAAGTTTTTCTTCAAGAACTTGTATACTGGCCCACCTGACTGTTGGTTTTACCCTCAGGTTTTTTTTGCTCATTATGTATAGACGATTCTGAGACAGAATTGTCCGTGAGACTAGCGAAGCCGTTGCACACTTGATTGAGTGGATTGGTGATCATCTTGGCCGTGAGCTATTTAATTTATACTTTGTACACTCAGATTAAGTACGCGTATTACCCAAGAATAAAACCACTCGGCCGTGGTATCTGTTGAAGATGTAAATGCGTCTTGCATGTAATCACGGACTTTTCGAACTTCGTGCGACTCTGTTTCATCTTTACATGCTTCGGCTCCTTCCGGAGCCTTGCCCTCTCTGACTATAAATACATGTCGTTCCTCGCCTTTTAGGATTCCCTCCTTCCAAACAAAGTCATTGATTCCTCGTCAGGTACTAACATCACGTGGTGTATCACGAGTCATTAATCATGTCTTGCATGTAAGCATAACGCGAGTGGTACACCAGATTCGCATCAAACAATCAATTTACAAGACTTCGTCTTTCTAAATTAACTAGCGGTAACACAATGCCAATTAACTCTTTAGAATCTTTCTTGTTCGAAAGGAAGCTCGTTAGTGTGAGCCCTGTGGAATTACTTCAGAATTCAACCCTTGGTATTGATGTCGAACATTACTTGGGCCGGATATATACTTATAAGAAAGAGCAGCTTCTTCTGGGAATTGGGGGCATTCCCGTCTCTCTCAAGGCTTACATTGAATCAGATTTGGCTGTCTTCCAGGAGTTTAACATAAGGCCATTATTTGTTTTTCCGGGTTTACTGATTCATAGACAACATTCCCCATCCACGAATGAATTAACGGATGCTGAGAAGCATCGAGAGGCCACTTGGACCCGTCTCCACTCAAAATGGGCGAATCTGTCCGGTACGCCTTCTGTCCACCTAAACGAATCGTTTCGACCCCCCAATGAACTGATCTCATCGCATCCCATGATCAATGATTTAATCAAGTATTTCATCGAGTACGATATTGATTTCATCGTTAGCCCAAGTGACCCTTCACACCAATTGTCTTATTTGTTTCATAACGAAGTGATAGATTGCATCTATGGCTCAACTGATCTTTTACTAACTCAAATCGACAAGTTTATCTTGGGCATGGAATTTCTCTCAAAAGACTTTCGGTTTGTCGACAAAAAAAAAGTTCTCAATGAGCTAAACCTAAGTGAAAGTCAGCTTTTAGAGATCAGTGTTATTGCTGGATGTTCTGCACAACCTGTTACCTTCCCTACCTTGCCCCCCATGCCTAAGCACAACCCTGCCTCGCAATTTCAACAGATGACACACTTTAAGTATGTCTTGGATCTCATGTATCAGTACAAGTCGTTTCAAAATGAGCCAAACCTTTATTCCTATGTTGCGGCCTTCAATGACGACGCATTGATAAGCCTTTATTGCAAGGGCATTGCGGCGATCAAATATATGCCTGTGATGAACCTTCATGGTGAGGTCAAACTCTACATCACTGAGATGGTACAGTCGCGCAGCACTGTATCGACTTTTGTGAATGATGTCAAAGACGTGAACGAAAGCGAAGAGGAGTTACGCAAAACCTCAATTGGGCTTAATATTCCAACTGAAGTTCACAACGTTCTCTCACAGCGTCTTCCCTCGGAATTTTATTTCTACATGTCACTTGGTCTAATGCCATCGAAAGTTCTTGAAGCAATCGCACTCAATCGTTTGAGTGTAAGGCCGCCCTTGGAGGGTGGATTATGCGAAGAATATAGGACGTTGGTTACTTCCGCATTCACGAGCAATGTGCTTGATGCTCAATTCAATTTAGTCACCCAACTTTTAGCAAGGTACTACCAAGTAAAGCGTATACCTGTCGACTTTTGGTTCACTGATGATATCCACAATCTCAACACTAGAATGAGTACTTCAGTGTCAGCAAGGTTGAATATGTGGACTTTGAACACACAAACAGACTCATTTACTTTGAAAGGATTCTTGAAGCATTGTCCCAGCCTCTCTGAGGATCCTCAAGTCACTGAAGAACCTAGCAAAATGAGTGATATTATTTCGACGTCTACGTTGAGGGCACTAATTCTCATCAATTCTGCTGATCCTTCTCATCAATTGGCTTCCTTTGTGGTAAGGGTTTTGAAAGAACTTCTACTAGAATATCCCGATATGGATGATCTTGCTCTTGGAGACATTATGATTACAGTCATCCTTGTGAAGCTCCGCATTTACAGCTTCTTTTCCTTAGACTCGAGATACCAAAGCGTACCAAACCTTTTTAAGGTAGGCAATCACGCCAGTTCACAACTAAACGTCGAACAGAGATTGCAAATACTGGTTATATCGCGTATATTTTCCGTCCAAAAACTATCGATAAATCCGATCAATTATCAGGGCCCAGTTTCCAGAAGTTTGCTTAGCTTCCGAAGTCATCATCAATTTTTAAGTCAGCTAGTTGGTGATTCTGTTCGGTTGTGTCTTGTGGACATGATTGCTAGGCATAAAACTTTCAAACTTCTGTTAGAGAACAGGAAGCAGTGGTATTCCATTGTTGACCAACTTCCCTTTTATGAGGATTCGAACAATACTCTTCTTGGGGTTGTTAGCGAGATTTATTTTGACGGCTGTTTGAAGTTTCATGACACGAAATGCAGTGTTGAAGATAGCAGGCAACGATCGATTGATCATTTACTCAACAATGTCATGCAGCAATCGAACCCTACCTTCAACATTAATTTGGCAAGTTGTAATAGTGTGACATCAAGCCAAATGGTCTCTGATTTGATGAAAGGATTGGAGTTTTGGAAGTATTTTGTCTCATCGATGAGAATCGCACAAAGACTCGACGACACTTTTCTAGAGAAATCCTCTTGGGACTTGATCGAGAACTGTGATCAAGTTGCCTTGAAGTTTTTAACTGGCCTAGTATGATTCGGCTTCCGCAAACAATTTTGGCAGAATACTACATCAAAACAGCGTGAATTTCCGTATACTTTTTTTTTTTCTTGATGCAAATCCACGTCCGTGCAACATGTAGATTAGTGCTGTGCACCTTTCATCAAATAGGTATTCGCTCATCTTTGATGATAAATATCATTGTAGCAAATTGCACGAAATTATATTAAATGCTGTCTCTAATATAATTATTCCACTATCATCTTTGTGCTCAGTCATACAAAGTTTTGACCCCACTAGAATAATGGCTATTGGTGAATTTCCCAGCGACATGCTAAATGTATTCAAAACCTCAAGATGTGACTCGACTTGCAACCTGATGAGTTTCTTTGTCATCATGCCGTGTGTTGCATTCTTGTGTATCTAAAAAAAAAGATTTTTCTGACAATGTGCCCGCAAAATCTTTAACTCAATGGTAGCTGATACAATTTGCGGTTTCATTTTTTGAAAAGATTTTAAAATGAGGTCTGCCTGAGATTATAGGATCAGACAGCTAGACACCTGTACTGTCATCCCTGATCTTGAAGAAGTTCATTTTTTGTTTTTTGCTTGATTCATCTGATTAATATGGAAAACTTGTATACAATAACTAAGCAAAAACCATAAGATCAGTCTTGTGACTAGTGCCCTTAAAGAATTACCCTTGGTTACTACAACCACCAGCAAATTCCCTAGACACTACTCTCGATAATTAATGGTAACATGTGTCCTAGCGAGTGAACTCTGTGGAGGGCCACGATCCTACACTGGAAAGTTAAACCACAATTCATTCGGTTCAGACATCCTTCGAAAACACAAAACTCCAGTTCTTCGTTCTATTTGATAGATTTTCTAATGCGACTTCTGGGGTTACAAAATTCTTTTCGCACTTTTTTGATTCGAACTGGAAATTCTTGCAAAAACGCGGCTAACACATAATAAGTATGCTCAGAATTTGGCGTCCTTTTTCCACTGATGTTTTGAAATCTCCACAAGTTACTGGTGCTGGCCCATTTGTTACAGGGATAGAGTTTAAACCCTTGAGCAATCCTAGCCGCTCTGTGAAAGTTGATATGCCCAGAATGTGTCTTTTAAAATTGAGAGAAATGTGTATTACGGCATCGAATGAGAACCCACGACAATTTCTATCTCAGCAAAAAACAATTCAAGCTTTGAACTTCGTGGAGCTTTTTTCGGAAAAAGGGGCATCACTAGTCTTATCCTCGAGCCAGCCTACCGCCAGTTACCATGTGTTGAGAATTTGTCCATCTGATGTTTGGAGGTTTCCATCTTACAACTCATTGATTGCATGGACTGGCGAGAACCCAGTCTATGATTACTCATCAAAAACATTCAACGTAAAAGGAGAGAATCAGATTGTTGTTAGCGGATGGAGACTGTTGTATGAGATTAAACTAAAAAGTTCAGAGATGATATCTGTTCGTTCGGATTGCGTGGTCGGATTTAATGCGCTCCGGCATTTAGAACTTAAAGCTCTTACCCCAGTTGGCGATCATGAGGATGAACACTCTTCCTTGCTGAAAGTGCTCAAATATCGTACTTTCATAGGCGATTTATGGAAAGCCATAAGTCTGAAGGGGAATTCAACTAGCTCAACAACCTTTCATGGACCTGGCCTGATCCTTATTTCTGATTGAATTCTCACCTCAGGCGATGAAAGAAATCATAGGGAGCACAAACCTCATATTCCCCGAAGACTGGTCCTTTTTCGCAAGCGGAGGTGCCAATATACTTTTGCAGTACAATGGCCCTGCCAGTTTTCTAAGCGATAAACTTATGCGTTTAAGAAGAAAGAAGAGTGAAGTTCCCATTATAAAAAGCAAACAAGTGCTCGATTTCATGAGGTCATTTGACAATACATTTAACGGGAGTATCTTAGAGTCTTGCGTAATTGACTTGAGCCCAGAAATTGTTTCAAACTTCAAATCTAGATTCGACATCGATGATGATAATCATGCTCTTTTGGTTGTGAACGTCACTTATGGCTGCTCACAAAGTGTGAGCCTTTCAAAACATGCTAAAATACACTTCTCAACACCAGGGACAGGCTCATCGATACCCCAATTAATCCTTGAGTTTAAACCCAAGTGGCTATCATCATTTAACTCAATTTACTGCCGCAACTGCTCCCTTGCTCAAGTCCGAGATGAGAAACGACATTTTTGCCCTCTCGACCTAGTATTTGACCCAATGGTTGCCAATGGAGTTGAAGATCTACTAGAACCTATTCCCCAAGACTTGAAGAGCCTAATAGAAAGTACGGGCATTCGTCTCGAAGAGACTCTCATCACATACTTGCGAGGTAGTGGCAGCATTTTGAAAATGTTACGAGTCTTACAAAAAAGATACGATACCCTGACAGTCATGGAAATCCAGAATGAGAATGAAGTACTGGATACCCTCTTAAGGGCATTTTCATTGAGAGATGTGGGCGTATTTCTTAAAGTGATCACATTAGGATCTCGCACAGCAAGTATTGAACCCGTTGTCTTTGATATAGATCCAAAGTCGCCCCATCGCTACAAGTATTGGCAAGAGACACAAAAGAAGATTGAAGATCGTGAAGATAAAATCAACCCGCTTTGGAGAAAATGTACTTGATATATGGATGGATGAATCCCCTGGGTCGTTGAAATAAGCCATGGCGAGGAAAGATGTTAGGGAGAGAGCTTTGAGTTCCTAGTTGGTATCGAACGATCCGAGACCTTTATTGCTAGTGAAAATAGGATGAAATTGCTGCTTCCCAGCCAATTCAGATGGAAAAGACAATTCTATAAAAAGAGAATAAGAACAAAGAATCTTAGCAAAATTTTTGATCGAGTTATCTATTTTTGAAACTTCAAGGTTTATCGCAAGGAAAATTTTCAAATCGTATTCTATCACCAGACGTCCTCCTGATAGCGATTTTGAACCTTGAGGGATCTAACTAATTCTGCAGCTTTCTCTTCAGAAAGGCCTCTTTGTTCAGACACTATTTTCACAAATGTTGACTGGACATCCCTGGCCATTTTGGACGCATCTCCGCATACGTAAATGTACGCTCCATTCTTTAGAAGCTCGTCAATTGCATGGGCGCTTGCTAAGATTTTGTCCTGAACATAAACTTTGTCCGCCAGTTCTCTGGAGAAGGCGACGTGCATCTCGAACGAGTCACCCAATTCTTTAGCGTAGTCGGGCCACTCATCCTTGTAGAGGAAATCCTCATCCGATGTTCTGCAACCATAGTATAAGAGCGTCTTGCCAATAGTAACATTGGAGTCTTGCTTCAAAAGTTTCGCACGTTCTCTAACAAAACCACGCATGGGCGCAACACCGGTTCCTGGTCCCACCAAAATAACTGGAGTAGCTGGATTAGAGGGCAATTTAAACGTCGACCGTCTCACGTGAACAGGTAATTTAAAACCTTTGAACTTGTTCTTTGGCCCATTCAAATCATACTTGATGTGGTGTGCAAACTTTGATCCATTTTGATGCACCTCGACATCCTTGAGCAAATTCGTCGTCACACCGCTCACGATATGGTCTTCGTGTTTCTCAACTTCAACAACCGCTGTGACATGAATTGAGGTCTTCTCCGAAATCGAGGACGAGGAGATCGAATAATAACGAGGCTGCAAACTTGGCATAAGCTCAATTAAGAAAACAAATGGCACAGAGTCCCATTTTTTGCCGCCAGATATCTTCAACAAAGCATCAGAAAGGTTTAAGTAACAATCATGAATTTCCTTTGCAAACAACTCCTTATCAGAACCTAACTTCAAAGCTTCTTTCTTGGCTTCCTCATTGGGGGCAAATGGAGCTATTGATGCCAATGATTGTCTTGAAATAGGACCTGAGACCTCCATATGGTGCCTCACAGCGGCCTCGTATGTAATTGGAACGGGAAATGGTATCAGAACCGTTGAATCCAAAGCTTTGAGAGAAAAAACTTCGTTCTTACGGCCCTCGAACCCAAAACAATCGAGAAAACGGCGGACATTCTCATCAGAATTAGAAGGCCATATCGCCAAGTGGTCACCAGTAGAGTATCTGAGGTTTGAACCGGAGATGTCAAATTCGGCATGAACACATGATCTTTCATTTGACTCAAACAACTCGCGTGTCACTCTTATGGAAGCCAAATATGGATGTGTGTGATCAAACGGTCCCTTTGTCAAATCTTTGGACATATCGACATAAGCCTTGTTGGGTTCTCCATTCGAAACTCCAGCTGAATTTGCTGTGGCCTCCTCCTCAACCAATTTGAACGAGGGCTCATATTCCACTTCCCTCTCTTCCAAATTAAGACTGTTTTTGAGAGAGTCAAAGCATTCTTCCTTCCAAGACAAAAAGTCTTCGTCCATGGTGCCAACACCATCATCACCTTGTCCGTAGGGCGAGATTCTCTCTGCACCCAAGGCCTCAAAACGCTCATCCAACTTAGCTCCCATGGCATTATAAAACTCGTAAGTCGAGTTGCCCAAACCAAATACTGTATACTTCACGTTGGCTATCTGATCTGCATCACCTTCCAACCAGTTGAAGAATTCGACGGCATTGTCAGTTGGTTCACCCTCACCGTACGTGGCAACAAGGAAAAAATAAAGATAGTCTGAATCCAAGTCCTGGAGATTGTCATAATCGTAATCAGCCATGTCGGCAATTAAGACCGACAAACCGAACTTCGAGTGCAACTCCTTGGCCAATTTCGTCGCATAGTCTTCGGCGGTACCAGTCTGTGAACCGAAGAATACAACTGCATTCTTTTTGTTCTTCTTCAATGTAGCGCCCAAGTCACGATCGTTCTCATCACCCCCAGCAACGAATCCTGCTGATGTGGCATTATCGACTCCAAAGATGAAATCTCTTCCAAAGTAGAAGGCTACTGCCAATGCCAATCCAGCTATGACTGCGAAGTCCAAAGTATCCAAGGCCATGGCTATATGAATAAAAGATGTATCAAAAAAAAAAAAATAGGATGGAGATAATTGGCAAGTTCTATAAATCCAACTCTTTCGGTGGGGGAAGACAGAAGTGGACAGCTTTATAGCACATGATTTTTGTCGCGTCGAGCGCCTCGTTTAACGCTTTTAATCACATGGTTCCTCCGCGCACAATTCCGTCTTCGCATAAGGCATTTTCAGGAGGCCGGTGATTAGAACTTTCAATAGAATTATTCTAGAAAAATCAAATATACTCTGAAGCTTTAGACTATTCGACCACGGGCATGATATGATACAGACGAATATTCCGCACTTAGTCACAAGTCCAGGAAACAGCGCTCCAAACAGACATCTATCTTTTGCGACCATGTTTCTCTCTCTCCCATCACCGCTTCAAATACCGATTTGAATTCTTCAGTCGAAAAGTCTCGTCCTAATCTCAGCCCCAACTCGTAATAAGACTCTTTCGCATGACTGTCTATGCTATCCATGTCGCGTTTGACCACAAAATCTCGTTTCACTAGATCCTGAATGAAGGTGTGTAGATCGATGTTGAAGTTAGGTATTTTCAAGTTCGGGGAGCTGGGAACTCCAAATCTAGCGAGGTGTTGTAGAAGAGCTGTTTCACTTATCTTTCCCTCATTGATCACAAGTATGCAAAGAGTCAACATAAGAACGCCGCCGAATGCTAACAGGAGAGGATCTAGCGTACCAGCATAACCTCGATCTGGGCAATGCAAGAGTGAAGACAGCAGCTGGTCTTTTACATTTATGCTGGGTCCATCGTCTGATTTAAGAAGCCTTTGTAGTAAAGTTCGGGAGTCGTGAGGTAAACATGAGCCAACATCCACAACTGGCCGGTCGAATTGCGCAGATATACCAAATATGTTTCTCAAATCGTGGTCAGCATGTGAGCCTTTAAATCTAAGATTTGTCCTCATGGCGTTGTCCTTCAAAATTGAGCCAATGTGATCCTTCCTCGTCTTGAGATTCCTGGATTCTCTTGTAATCACCATCCTCACAAGCGCAACTGTGACATCTTCACTAGGGAAAGGCTTGGTAAATGAATTTGTGAAATCCAGATCCGCTGACGGAGGCTGATAGTCAGCTTCATCTCTTAGTCGTTTTGGCATCTGTCGAACCTGTTTTACATAAGATCGCTTGGATTCGCGCTAAGAGATGTCAAGAACCAGACAAGCTGATATGGCAATAAGCGATGTAACGCAAATTGCCCACTCCAAAAACAAACAGCGGGCAACAAATTCAAAATAAGCTATTCTACAAGAAGGCTTCAAGTTTTGAATGATTTCCCATGGCCGTTGCACACCCCCTCAATCGGAATGACCTCGTAAGTCCGACTAAAATCTTTAGTGCAAGAAGCTTCAAGGAGGGAGCAATTTGCATGAGAATTTCTCTTCCGAGAGTTGATCAGCGTTCAATGGCGGAATCAGCCACTCATAAAGATAATGACTTGCCCTGCATGAAATGAGGTTCTGCATTTCGTTTATGTTAACGGATGGTGCAAGTCAGGAAACTCGAAAGGCAAATTCTTTTATAACATGAACAGCTCATTAAGCGTTGAATCCTCTTTTGACATCATTGATAGCTCGAGTAAACCAGATTTGAGAGGCATACGCTATGTTGACTGCACTGAGCATCTACATTGTCCGATTTGCAAGCAGCCATTCATCAAGCCGATGACAACTGTATGTGGCCATACATTCTGTCAAGAATGTATTGATGAATGCCTAACTATGTCAAATACCCAGTCTTTTAATGAAGGGTTTTGCCCTCTTGATAGAACACCCCTCCTTCGCCAAAATACTCACGATATTTTCCCAACACCGTTGATAATCACCAACATGGTTGATGAACTTATGGTGATATGCCATAATAGTGAACGAGGATGTGAATGGAAGGGAAGGCGCTGGGAATTAGAGTCTCATCTTTTTCATGAATGTGGCCACACTGGTGTTGTCTGCAACGGAATCTTGAGCGGAAGCCCTGATACATACGATGGATCTCTTGACGCTGAAAATGCCAAAGCAGAGGTAAGATGCACCAAGATCGTTCAAAGAAGATTTATAACGGATAATGATGTTTGTGTACATGAAGTATTCCCCTGTGGCCACTGCTCAACAGAGATAGACAAGGTGACCGAGGAGTATCATCTAGAGAGCGAGTGTGAGCTCAATTTTACAACTTGTGATCTATGCAACAATGATTTGATTCCAAAAAAACTGCTTGAAAAGCACAAGACCAATTGCTTGAAGACCGGCGTATTAGTTTGCCCTGCTCGGAAAATTGGATGTACCTGGATAGGCCACAATCAACCTTCGCTTGAAAATCACACCGCGAAGGGTAGCTGTTCCCTCTTTCAAATGATGCCTTATTTTGAAACGCTTGAGAAAAAAGTTGAAGTGATGAGCTCTGAAAACAAGTATTTGAAAGAATCCATCAATAAAGTCCTCGACTCCGTTATCCTGGGACGAGTGACTAATTTAGGGTACAGCGAGCCAATGGAAGAGATCGGTAATTTTAATACCGATGATGGAAAAGAGGCTTGTTTGAGACTTCGCTGTGATTTCGAACGCCATAAGCTGGTGGTAGAAGAGAAACTCATACCTTTCATTGAAAGAGAGCGGAGCGCGATGCTGGAGAGAGAGAACCGTGTCAATTCGCTAATGAATGACAGTTTTGTCATTAAGGATGAATTGAATTTACAAAGGGCTCTTGCGAATAGTCTTCGAAAACAGGTCCAATTTCTCCTCTTTCAAAGGCGGTCCTCACTTCAGTCTTCAGGGAGCGAGGAAATCTACACGGAATTACTGTCTCGGTCTAGCTCAGAGGAACGCATCAACTTAAAACTTTAAATGTTACATTATTCAAGATCAAAATTCAAATTCAGCAGTCTTACTCCGAACATCGAAACTGAAACTGTGCCAATGAGCTCACCACAATGTCTGGATTCCAGTCCAATCTTGGGTTTTCCTCCGATTCCAATAGCTGTGAGCTCCAGTCTCATATACCCACTCACCAGTGTCCGCTTGAGATGTGTCTCCGACATGTTTGAAAAATGAAGGCGTATGGCTTTTGCCAGTTTGCTCAAATTCTGCGCGACGCGATCTTTGGTCTTCTTCCAACTTGATCTTCAATTCTTCTGCCGTGGAGACATCGCCTGTCTGATAGGCACGCATGTCAGGTCTAAGTCTGGAGTCACAAGGCGGAATAACATCCTTTTCAATGGACGTGATCTTATTCAATGATCCTGCAAACTCTGTGAAGCCATATTTCTTTTCACACTGAGGAAGGAGATTACCAGCTGTCCATATCTCTTTTTCCGTGTTTTTCGTCTTGAGAACCATACTCTCTGTCCATTTACCGACCACAGTATAAGGTAACTGCTTTTTTGCTGAGCTGAATGCTTTAATTGTGAGATCTTCCGACCTACCGCTGAACATTCCTCCCTTAGCAAATTCGACAACAGCTCTTTGCCCTGAGCTAGACTTCACCGTGATTGACAGAGATGGCTCAGTGTACTTCTCTCCTGCAATGATGTTCTTTAAGAGACTTGTAGGCTGCGACCAGGTGAACACTTCACCAGTGGATTTGATGGAGAGTTTCATTGTGCCTTTGGTGCTGATTTCATATGTTTTTCCCCAAAACTTTTGGGATGGAGAAGCGGTGAAACCAAACGACCACTTATCGGACTCCGCAAATAGAGCGAATACAGGCGGTTTGTGTGAGACCTTCTCACTGACAAGTCTGAAGCCCTTATCTTCTCTCACCAATTCGAAGGTTTCACCCAAAAGCGGATTGAACGGCTTACGTGTGCTTCTAATTTTCTTCCGGAACGAGGACAAATTGCTGACTGCAAACGCAGCAATTCTGAGAATGAGTTCACCAGAATCCTCCGGGTATGTCCCGTCAAGAGCATTATCAATCATCTCTGAATACTCCAACTGTTCAGCATATTTTTGAAGAATCGTGATTGGCTCATTCATGGTAACAGGCATGGAGATGGAAGAAAGATCCTTACCAACGTTCTTCCTTACAAATGAAAGCAAGTTTGGTGGTTCGTGATCGCAAATGGGGACATCAGAATCTCTCTTGACGGCATCTAATGGCAAGGGGTAAAGCGATGTGTCCATATCCGCTTCACCTTCTCGAGCCTGCGAGGCTTCAACGATAGACGCGGTTGGAGCTGGAAGGTCATCAGATTCAGCATCCGAGGACAGGTCAGATTCCTCATGCTCTTCTTCCTCATCATCCTCCGATTGTTGTCTGCGATCAACACCGTCCATCAAAACCACACCACGAGAAGAACTTTCCAATGTCTCTTCAGCATCAAAGAATTCAGAATTGGAGAGGACAGGAGTTAATTCTCCATCAAGTCTGGTCTTAGACGTGGTCAAATACTGTAAGCTAGTCGAGATCTCCTGTAAGCGAAATTCAAGCTGGTCACGGTTCAAGCTTTTACAAACTTTCAAAACGTTTGCCAACTGCTGACTGATTTCCTCAAGCTGGGGTACACCAGAGGTAACAGCGTCTTCAAACCTTGACTTCTCTGCAGAGCCATCATATGTGCCTTTTTTGACTCTGTCAAAAGCAGCCACCCATGCTTCAAAGTCTTCTTCGTTGAGTGCTTTGAAATCCCAAACTTCCATTCCTGAATCGATAAAAATTTCTCTGGTTCTAGCATTTGCACTGACAATTGAGTGAACAATGGGCATCTGTCCTCTCAATTTATTGTCATTGAGTTTAAAGTAAGACAAGGTATTATTTTTAAAGTTCAAAACAAAGTTTCTTTTAGTAAAGCCTTGAAGCTTCTTCCTTCTTCTCTTGAGAAAAGTACCCTTCATAACTTCAGCATTTTCTTGCTCCGATGAACGGAATTCACTTGTTGCTTCGCCAGCGCTTTCACCCGGATTATTTTGACTTTGAAGCATGTTTGACAGAGTCATGGAAGAAGATTCGACATTATTGACGAGTTTTGCACTAAATAACACCTTCTTACTAACAGCTTTGGAGAACGAGTTGTCGAAGATAAAGGCATACATATCATCTTTCTCAGCCTTGATATGTCCCCTGACAAGTTCGCCCGGAACAAGCTTGAGATAATCCTTGACAAGCAGCAAGTTCGATCCACTCAAGCTATTGGAAAAAGTTGTTGATCTAGATTTGTTTCTGAGTGAATTCAGCTGAGTTATCTGATTCACTGAAGCAACAGAACCTGATCTTAAACGCGAGGATTCTGCCAGTTGTTCGCTTGTGGCAGCATTTGATGCAGAGTCAATTACCAGCGACTCACTTGATTCACCATTGGGGTCCGATATTGTTTCGATTTCACCCGAACTTCCTCGTTTGTAGATCGAGAAATTGATAGACTTCTTCAAGGGCTTGACCTGCCAGACAATTGAAGAATTGTCAACAGCATGAATCCACTTGACGAGGAAGTCCTTGGAATGAACTTCCAAGGTATCCATAGAAGTCATTGCGAGTTCCAAGTAAAAGTTTCAAAATCTGGCGATTTGAGGGAATAAATATTCATTCATATGGCGAAGGAGTTCTCCAACTCCACTTTTAGATATATGCAGAACTTCACACAAAGCCGGTTGACCAGCTTCTTTTTTCATAATTCAGGCGAAGACAACTTGAAGTGATCTTTAAAGCTTATCGTTAAAGACTTGAGATAGATATAGCTTTGGTATAATAACAAGTGAGAAGTAAGAACGTTGTGAATCTGAAAGTTGTTTATCAATATCATATGCAGCTTGGTTATTTCGCTGCGTTCATGTGCGTGTTTGCCGGGGAACTCAAAATCTTGAGAATAGTAATGGGAAACGGGCATTCCCCAATAAATTGGCCGCCTCTCCTAAAAAAGTTTCGACCTCTATATTTGGTAGCATGAAGTTTTTAGAAGAAAGGTCCTTGTTGTAGAAAACGGAAACATCTTTGAGATGATTTGCTGAACGTTGAATGAACAAAACATAAACCTAGATAATGGAAATGTGTCCACAAGAATTGGCCTATTGATAAATTGATGTAACATTCAAAGAATCAAACTTTTAAATTGACTATAAGGGTTCTTTTATCTCCATTTTCCCACCATTCTTTTCAATTAAACTTCCAAGTTGTTCTAATTGCAAGGATTCGGGTATTCGAGGGTTCGAGTGCTATGATTGTTGGATGAGAAGTCTAAGAATCGGGTCTCTGAACTTTTCCAAATGATGTCATAACACAAACAAAGAAACGACCGGAAAACAAAGTGGGAAGAAGGTTACATATGTCCTTGTATCATTCCCCTCGTCGAAAGTGAAGTATCCTTTTTGGGTCGTTTGTAGTTTCATCACAAAGCATGTTACTCACAGTGGATCAGAAAATCCTTCTTTTTATTTTCATAAAAATGATCATTTATCATGTCAAATGACTGAGCATGATGACAAGTCTTTAGAATTAGAAATATATTGATGTCATATAGAGCTTCAAAATCTGATAATCGGGAAAGTTCTCTGAAGGTGCGAGTTGGAGACTGAACTCGAAAGGAGTTGAGATAAATTTCAACTTCTTTCCTGGAGCGGTTCTCAATCGGTTTTCCTGAGACACCCTGCTAACACATCTGATTTGAAAAAAAGGAAATAAAAAAGAAAAGTGCCTGTTACGGGTGTGTCAAAAATAATGATCACGCCCAGGCTCGAACTGGGGACCTTCTGCGTGTGAAGCAGATGTCGTAACCAACTAGACCACGCGACCTTTCTTTCCTTAAAGTGTGAGACAAGTGTTGATTGTTTGCAGAGCCAAAATCACGTGACCATTTTGTTTTTTCGCAAGAACAGCAAGATTCAAGATTCGATGAACGCAGACTTAAATATTTACGTTCATGAGTGGAGGACGATGGAACAACACAGAGGACAACTCCCTGGCACCAAACCATCGCCAGGAGACCACCAATCCCAATACTACGGTGAACCCAACACCAAATAGCGCCAACACCGAAACCCCCACTTATGAACCAGAATCCGACAAAGACCAGGACTCAGACCTCATGGACCAATCCATGGAGATCCTGGAGCACTCCATCGACCCACACACTGCCAAATTGTCCAGCACCGTGACGCAAACTGCCACTTCCAACAACACATTCAATGCCACATCCAATGCCACGTCCAATACCAAAACCCATGCCACCTCCAATGCCACACCCAAGACTACCCTTATGCCATCCTCGAAGACCCCCACATCTTCGAAACTCGCTTCATCCCTTGGAACAGTCCCTGACTTATCCAACCAACCCCAGGACTCAATGTCAACCATTGGGTCGATCTCCGCCCTCACCAGGCCGGAACCCACAACACAGGTGACAGTCCAAGACTCCATGTCAACCATTGGCTCTCTTTCCGCCCTCACCAGGCCAGAGACCACTACTCAAATATCAGTCGAGAGCAACCACGCCCTCACTGTCCAGAGTGGAACCGACACCGCCTCACTGGAAATAGCTAACCCTTCGGCCCGAGTTGAAGGGGAACGCGTAACCCTTGAACCATCACCAGTACTAAACCACCCCGTTGATCTCAGGGATGGTGTACCTGATGAAAGTCAAGACAGTGAAATGGCGACAGAGGTGGACGAGCCAAATGTCATGACAAAGTCTGTTCCAGCCACACCAACACTCCGATCCATGCGATCCGGTCGCCTGCCAGCAAGGACACCCATGAGACTAGACAGCCTCAAGAGGACACACCCTCAATCCCATTCGCCGAAACGACAACAGCTAAACAATCAGAGGATTCACCGGGTCAGAACGAGATCAATGCTGCCTACACGCCCTGGAAGCAACCCCTTTGAAGAGGAAGACGAGGAAGACGAGGAAGAGTTCAACAACAGGTTGAACAAGGCCCTCGTCGAGACCATTGAGGATATTCGCCAATCAAAGATAGACAAAAGGAACCAATGAATATTGAAAGAGTGATATCAATTGAACATCCGTCCACTCGTCCAACGGGTGGGGATCCAATGAATCGATTTCGAATCGGCTCATTCAACATCCAAAAGACATCATATCTTCATTCCGTCGTGGCAACCGCTATTGATTACGATATATTACTACTCCAAGAATTCAAAGCCACCAGTCAAAATGTGGCCGCAATCACAGACTATTCCAGCCGGCTAGGGATAGCCTTTTATTGCACGCCGCAACCAGGCGAACAATTGAACACCACTGGGATCTTGGTACGCAAGGCGAGCGTTCAAGTAGTAGGGACCTACGAACTCGGACGCAACTCAGCTTTTCGACACAGAGCCACGGACATAAGATTTAAGACTCGAGCAGGAGACCATATACTTCTACAAAATTTCTATCTTAAGACATCAGATAAGCAACAACAAGCCGAGATTGTGAGAGAGACATGCAAAGCCTTTCAAAGACTACGGACACAGCATCCAGCCTTGAAGCTTTGCTACGGAGGAGACTTCAATCATTCAACCGAAGCAGGAGTGGACCAAGAAGCCAACGTTAGGTTGGCTATCCAAGAACTAGATCATGCAGGTGGAACCGAAGACATAGGAAAGTGGAACAGAGATATTGCCCGGACGCCGACGAACAGGTCGGCAGGCTCGGACCGACGCATTGACAGGTTACACTTTCCCAAGCAATGGCACATGGGCGCCCGCCTATATACAACTTCCAAGAATCCGTTTGTCACCACGACACATTACATTATATCAGTCGAATTCAGTTTCAGTGCACATCACGCTGTTCATTTTGGGAAACCTCGGTTCACCTTTCCGTTGGGGCGATTTCTCTTCCCTTTCTCGGACAAAGGGGTACGGAGGCTACCACCTCAAGTACTGATTGATGAAGCAATGTTTCAGATCAAGTCTGAAGGCTTGGAGCACATTCACTTCATGCGCCTTGCATGGAGAGCTAATCCAGAATCCGCTGCCAAGTTAATCCAGGAGGGTAAGGATAGTACCAAAGCGGAATTTTTGGATCATTCAACGAAATTGTTCTTTCAGCACAAGACAATAGAGCCAGTCGTCTACCGCAAACTTTCCAACGAAGCTAAATCCCAAGTTGCCGAAGACACCCTAGGAATGGTTTTGATAGCCACAGACTATTATCGCGACCTATATCAACAACCTCCAACAGTTGATCAAGAGCAATTACAGACATATCTTAGCCCAGTGACCCTGCGGTTGACCGACGAACAAAGGGCTGCCCTTAACGGTCGGTTCACCCAAGACGAGCTCTTCCAAGCTCTACGTACCTCAGACCACAGCACAGCACCCGGCCCTGATGGCATACAAAACTCGGTATTGGAACAATTTTGGGATGATCTCGGTCCTATTCTCACCAGGGAGGCCAACAATGTTATGAGAACAGGCCGACTCCCCAAAAGTTTCAAAAAAGTTTTGATTACCCTCATACCAAAACGAGGACATCCGGGTTCGCAAGACATCGCCAACCTCAGACCCATATCCTTATCCAACACGACCTTAAAGCTTATCTCGAGCGCCGCCTGTGCCCGCCTACAGAAAGTGCTCGACGAGCTTATTGGGCCATACCAAAGAGGCTTTATTAAGGGCAGACACATCAATCACAATACCATGGAGTTCTTCACTATGGTACAGCTTATTCAGGAGCAACGAGAAAGACAGAAAGCCTCCTACTTTCAAGCAATTTTGATGGCAGATTTCACGAAAGCATTTGACAGGATTTCCCATCAATACATCAAAGCAGTTCTAGAAAAGATGCAAATTGGCCGGAATATGTGTCGGCTACTAATGCTGATCTTACAAGGACAGTTTGCGCAAATACGATTGAACAACTGTGGGGGACCATACTTTCCTCTTGACTGTGGAACAAGGCAAGGAAATCCTCTCTCACCGTTAATTTTCAACATTGCATTGGAACCATTCTTGCTTCACTTGAAAATCCTAGAAGGTATTCCGCTAAGTTATGGAGACATCCAACTCGGTAGAATGCAATACCATGCGTTCGCTGATGATGTCAACATCTACTTAGCCAATTTGACCGACTATGCGAAGGCCGCCAAAAGCATAGAAGAATTTGAGAACCACAGCAATAGTAAAGTCAGTGATTCAAAATCGAAGTTGATCGGCTTTAGAAAGGACTATCCGAGGCGGCAACAGGATGTGTTACCATACCCACAAAGCTACATCAACAGAGAGGACACCAAATACTTGGGGATCAACATGAAAGGTGTGAAATGGGGGAAGTTCATCAAATACCTTCCATTCATGACGCACAAGGCAGGCTACAGGGGCCTTGACACCATCAGCAAATCCTTGGGGACCAATATTTTTGTGAGCTCGAAAACCGTCTACAAGGACCTAGTCCAGTGTATGACAGACAAAGAGTTGAAGAAGGCTGATCATGCTATTCAAAAGATGTTCAAAGGCATTTCGGCGACAAAGCTCTATGCC